>JAHFZB010000482.1:0-44798 GCA_036884735.1 Huso huso
CGTCAGTGTAAGGCGATAATGGCTAGGTAGATTATCAATTCTATATATCCCTCGCTCTGTGTGACGTGTCTCCCAAAATCGCCCCTGAATTCAGCTGTGTCCGTTTGCTGCGCCAAACTACCAGTTAATTATAGTGATGTTTTGGGTATCTATAAGAAAACTTAAGAATGCAATACTTTAAAGCGTTTACAAAACTTCCTGTTTTACAATAATTTAGAGTTGATCTTGGCACACTTCAGATATCATGGTGAAATCTCTCTCTCTCTCTCTCTCTCTCTCTCTCTCTCTCTCTCTCTCTCTCTCTCTCTCTCTCTCTCTCTCTCTCTCTCTCTCTCTCTCTCTCTCTCTCTCTCTCTCTCTCTCTCCTCTCTCTCTCTCCTCTCTCTCTCGGGGTCTTGTAGATATATATATCTTTTGGTCTCAGTTTTGAACCTCAATTTTTCTGTTTTATTAGAATTTATACGTTGTGTATCTAGAGAATAAAAGCATAGAACCAGTAAACATTTGGAGATAAAAAGAAATCCTTGGATAATTTTGTTTAACAAGTTAATCAAATTTTTGCAGCTCCTCAAAGTAATACCTTTTGCAGATACTTAACGGCCGAACCGCTGTTGTTCTTTCTACTATTAGGTCAAATGTTGCTCGGAGAAGTTTGTTGCACATCTTGTTCTTTTCTTCTAAATTAGTTCTGACACCAACTGGAGGTATGTTTTGGGTCATTATCTTGCTGTAGGATGAATTCCCTGACCAACTAGGGGCGTATACCAGAGGTATTGCATGGCTGCAAAATGCTGTAGTAGCAGTTTTAGTTCAAGTGCAGATCACTCTAGCCGTCGCCGACTCTGGATCAGCAAAGGGCCCCAGACCATCCACCTTCCTCCTCCATGTTTGACGTTGGTGTCACACCGAAGACCATCCTTACTCAATGCCTTTTGATGGTGTAGGAAACCCTCACTGACTGCTTGGCTTTCTTTCCCGTTCTCTAAAGGAAAGACCTACACTTTTTGAGACATATTAGGTCTGTCTGTTTCCTTTTGTTAATAACCTTTTCTCGCCATTATGAGGCAATATACTACTTCCTGCAGTACAGCATATGATAGTGATACTTAAGAGGTGCCAGCCCAGTCTGTTCAACCTGCTTTTATACAGAGGGTTTTAAGTAATCAACAAAGTTTAGGACACCTGAATTGTAGCATCAACTTTCAAGGCTTAATTTACTTCATTGCTGAACACCTGTAGTTATTAACCCATTGTATTTCTAAAAAAGGCCTTTTGTATAACTCTAAATGTACATTATTTTTCAGTTTTGTTAACCTAACCTTCTTTTTAACCTCTGGCATTTACCGCTTACCTTTGTACCATTTCTGGGTTATTCACTGGACTTGAACTGCTTGATTTCAATGAAAACTGGGAAAATGGGGTCAAAACTTTGCATATGAAATACCCCTGCACTAGAGGTCAGACTAGACCTCTTTTGCTTGCATTATTTAGTAAATCTTTTGCCTTATCTACAAAACTCATTGATCAACAAGCAGGGAGGAGAGAGAGAAGCTGACAGGCTAAGCAAAAATCTGAAACTCCTAAATTTAAAAACTCTCCAAAAAATGACAATACAGTGAAACTTGGGATGAATGTCAGATTATTTGGTAGTTCAGTTTGTTTTCTTAATGCAAAACATAGCGTTCGGACAGGCGCTTTGAGCGCTGAACCTGCAGCCGGTTTCAATCGTGTCCCGGCCTGTTACCAAAGTATATCCGGGTTGCGTGTAATGATTAAACCAGAGTTCTAACGTTTATTTCTTGTGGTAACTGTCCTGGAAAAGGAAGAGAAAAAGAAAGCGTTATTTGTTTTGTTTTAAATGAAATGTCAGTAAAAGCAATGGGGTCAAGCGGTTTTATGATTCTTCATCCAGTGGCTGTGTTGGCTGTTCTACTCTACTGGCAAGCCTCAGATTGTGATGCAGACCATTGTGTATGTATATTATTATGTGTATTATTATTATTATTATCTTTAACCGTTAACACCAAATTGGCTAAATTCTTAAGTTCTCAAAAGCTGTTCATTATTAGGAAGCTCCTGTGTGGTCAGTGGTTATAAAAAGGACTTGTAACCAGGAGGTCCCCAGTTCAAATCGGCTGACTCACTGTGTGTGTGTGTGTGTGTGTGTGTGTGTGTGTGTGTGTGACCTAGGCAGTCACTTCCACCTCCTTGTGCTCATCTTTCAGGGTGGGAACGTTTATTTATCGTGTTGTGGAAGTGATTCACACACACCCAGATTTCTGTGTGTAGTAAAGTGTGTTTCCTAATTGCTTATACCTCAAAGTATAGAAAATGGCTATTATTCCCCCACAAACTTTGCTTTTGCTTATTAGGCCAACAGGCTATTTTGAAATTTACCTATTTTCGAACATTCAGATAGATTCAATTACTTAGTAATATAAATAATAAGTATAAATGCAGGGCCTTGACCCCGCAGTTCAATTTAATTCCAGCTGCCTAAGTGGATACATATCTGCATTTTCTGAGATGGCATCAAGTCTGGGAACTTCAAAATGAGTGGCATTCCTGGTGGGTCCTCCAAAGTGGTTTACCACAGTTTCCCTGCTATCTTTTGCCTTTGGGACTGGCAGGGACGCAAAGGCGCACTACAAGGCAGGACTGGCCTGGCGGACTGGAGTTCTCTGTGGGAACAGCGTCAGTGTGGGAGCCACTGGTGGACCCCAGGTGCTGGTCTGCATCAAATTGGGTGTAGACAATTTGTCAGGCTCTAGATAGGGTGGCAGCCTTCAAGGTACCTTCAAGACTTCTTCCCTAAAGCTGTCTGAGGCCAAAGGTCAAAGTGTCTTCATTTGGGATACAGATAAAGAAGATCCTGGGTGCAATAGATTTCCCAAAGAGCTCTAAATGAGGAGAAGCGGCTTGGAACAGCTTTGCCACCATGATGGTTGGGACTTCCTGGGCAATCCTGGGCCGAAACTGCCTTGGACTGGTTGAGACTCTGGTGAAACTCTGGCTGATGGGCTGTGGGATATCCTCAAAGTCCATATCCTCAGTGCTCCATCTTGGCAAATTCAAGGAGAACATGGAATGGCCGCGGAAGACAAAGGCGCTTCCACCAGGATATACTGGACTGTGAGCGCGCTGCAAGGACAGTATAAGGAACGCGGTGGGAACTACATTTAGAACAGTTAAAGTGATTTGCAAGTATAATCGTAAATCTAGAAAACTACTCTTCTAAATCTTCTGTAGTCATTTTTGTATTACTTTTAGTATAAGTATTAATTTGGATTACATACGATGTTTTTCTGTGAAAGACACAAGTCTAAACTATTTTCTCATTTGGAAATAGAGTAAATTCAAAATATCACCAATATAGTCACAAAAGCCAAAGTTTGTGAGGAATAATAGCCATTTCTATACTTTTTGGGGAAACACGTGAACAAGGCCTTTTACCCAGGAACAAAATTGTGCCACATAGTGTAATATATCAAGTTGTCATTGTACGTTATTTTTCTTTCAGTAGAATTTGTATTGTAGATTTGTATCCTTGACTTTATTAGGCTATACAAATCTGGTACAGTTGGCTCTCCCAGATGGGCATTACTGCTGGCATTGCTTTGTAACAGCATTGCGTGGCTCTGCTCAGCCTCTTCCACAGATAATAGCGCTGTACTTATACCAAATCTATTAAAGAATGTAGTTCTGGGATTTTAAAATGGCATCAGAACTACATTTCCCAATACCTAAATGCTCCTAATAGGCCAGCATTGGCAACCATCTGGGTCAATTGCCGATGAACATGGATTCAGTACAGGCTGCATACTAAGCTGCAGGCAGCTAATCATATCTACTTCAAACAAAGATGGAAGCATTGTTGTTAAAGTCCCATTTCCAAGTATTGAAATTCTGTCTTGTTCCAATTCTGCATGGTTTAAATCCTCCATCCCATGCAGTCGTAAGTTGCAGTTAAAATCTCACAGCCTAAACTTACTACAATAAACGACTTAAGAACCACAGATCGATAAAATATCTGCGGGAAATTACTTATCCAAAACAAATAATAAAAGTTATAACAAACTTGTAACAATGAGACATTTGGAAGAAGTAGAACTAAATAAACTCAAAGCAACATCAAGTTAAACGTAAAACTATTTGTATAAACCACGAATATATAATGGCAATGACGAGCCTGCCTGATTGTACATGGATCGCTTATATGAGCAGGCAGTTTAAGCTACTCAGTCATGGTATATATAAAGTAGAAACAGGACATCTACCATGTTGCATTACTGGATTTTAAAATGAAATCCTTGATTGGCAAGACACTGAACAACATTTAAAACAACATTTAATACAGGCAGCAAAACATTTTTAATATAGATTTTATTTGGTTTAGTGTCCTGGGTTGTCAAGCAGCAAATTGATATTAAAACACAGAACCTCGTTTGTTAATAGAGTACCCAGGTAGAGAGGCAGTATTAAACACATCCTGAGCAGAAATCATCTCGTTAAGAAGCAATGGTATGCAGTATTACATTTCTCAGCTCTCTGGTGCCCCCTGCAAACAGTACCTTTACGCAAGGTGCCTGCAGTAACTGCTGTACTGTGCACCATGTCTTGGTGCAGCAGATTCACGTGAGTATCGGAGGCTTCCATAGAACCCACTGCAGAGGCTGAGCAACGCAGGAAAGGAAGAAGCATTGCATTCCTTAGCGCAATCTATTTATTATATTGCTAATGCTTGAGGTAACACAATCCGAATACTCGCTTAAGGCAGTGAATACAAGGCGTACTCGTTCCTGTTGTAGTCTGAGCTTTTGGTCTGAACAGATTGTATGATTAAATTGTTCCTATTTATCGCATGTTTATTTTATTTTTCAGTAAATATTTCTGTATTTAGTCAAATGTCACTCCTGTTGTTTTAAGTGTCTCAGTGCAGTTCACAAGTGTTAGAGTTCCTGTAGGCCAGCAATTAAGTACAGGGGATAGGATTACCTGTGAATTTATGAGTGTCTTTTAAGGTTTCCAAAACAGGCAGATCTTCAGCTTGCTCTTAGTGATGAGGTTTTCTCCTGTGAAGATAGCTTTTGTGTTTTTAAAGAGTTTCCTATGCTCTGACTAGATCTCTTACAAACATCAGTGATAAGGTTTCTCTCTTGTGTAGTTTGGTGGTGTCTTTTTAACGTCCTCTAACAGCTGAATCTCTTCCCACAAACATCACGGTCTGGTTTCTCTCCTGTGTAGATTTGATGAGTGTCTTTTAAGGACTCCCAGATTTCATTTAGATCTCTTACCACAAACATCACAGTGATAAAGTTCTCCTGTATGAATTTGATGGTGTCTTGAGTCTAACTGATCCTTCACAAACATCACAGTGATGGGGTTTTCTCTCCATAACCATGAATCAAGCTGGGTGTGAATGAGATTTCCTAACTGTGAAACTCACTTATCACTGGTTTGTATGTGGGAAGGTTTCTCCCACTGTGTGAATCGCTGGGTGTCTTTAAGCGATATATGGTTAGAACTCTTCCACAATCAGCGTACCCAGGAACCGTAGTCCTCTGGGATTTCCCTTGTGAGTTTCAGGAGTCTGGTCCAATAGACTCTTCACCTTTATTAGGATGAGGCCAAAGGTTCTTCAAGTTGCCCTGGTTTCTAGATTGTTAAAACATGCAGAATGTGGTGTCTCTGTACTCTCACAGTAAGTGGGTGTCTGTCTTGTAAAGAAGGATTTTAACAGTGAGTTCTCAATGTCTTCACGCTACTCTTCTTGAATTATGCAATTTTCTATGTTTCTTACGGTGGTTTGCCTCTGAAAGGTTTTTACACTAAGGGTGATGGGGTGAGTCATGTTCTCCTTCATCTACTTTGCAAACTAAAGAAGAAGAGAGAGAGACAAAGGTTGGCAACATTCTTCCATGCACTGTTCTGCAGGGCTTCATGTCATAAACATAATAATAACACAGCAATGCTTACTGTGAGACACACAAGAGTGAAATGTCGCTGAGACAAACATTACAGTCCTAGGATAGTTATAGTAGGATAGGCTTTTTAAAATGATATTGTATTTGAATAAAGTGAAATAAAATAAGACTGATGGTTATTACAATCAGGTTCCTCTCGGTATGGCGATGCTACGCATACTCTCACAGAAATGCTCTGAAATGTTTTCTTCTGGGGCCTTCAAACAGCTGGATGTGACATCACCCAGTGATGGGACATGTGATCCACAACTCTGTACAGCTGTAGGGCAGCACCAGCTGCGCAAACAGTCTGCCAGAAGTAGGAAGGCACAGATCTAACACGAAATTGTCAATGGCCTTCCACTCATGATCTTTATTCCAGCCCTGTTCTGGAGTTGTTTAAATGAACCAATTAAAGATCATCAGGCACAGGGGCAGCACTTTATAAGTGAACCATTCAATGGGGAAGTGGAATGGGCTCAGGGCGTGATTGGACAGCGCTGATCTCACAGCATTCTAAAGAGGCGTGGCAGTGCACATCTTGAGTGCCTCAAGGGCAAAGCACAGTGATGTCACTTGTTGACATAGTGGTTGGGCAGCTCCCTTGTTGAAATATGAATCCTCAAGCACACTGCTGGTGTTAGTACCAAGTTCTGCAGGATGAATAGGCAGCTCAATGCTGCTTGTTTTGTAGTGCCTCCAAATCCCAGATCACATTCAGATGGAGATCATCACACACAGGTTGGATCCCAACATTGTTCTCCTCAAGTGTACAGACATTATTTTCAATAGGAAGTTCCTCTGCGATGGAGACACATTTCCTGTTCTATAATTCCTCTTTAATAGGAACACATTCCTGTTCAGGATATCTTCCTCTTTAACACATATTGACCCCTGTAACCTGTATTGAGCTTTTCCTCCTGCTCAAAAGGACTCCTCTTGTGTGTAAACTGCTTCTATCTTGCTTCCTGTGCTTCAGATTCAGGATAGCATTGGCTCTCTATGGGATCTGTGGGAAACAAAATTGTACAAAATTACAACTCTTACTTACTAGCTAGGTTCCCACAAAGCCAGCCCTTGTCAGAATGACTGAAAGATTCAATTATTTTAGCCTGTCTGCATACGATATGCCTTTTAAACCCGGATAACCCTGGTTGCTCTTCTTTGCACTTTCTAGAGCAGTAAATATCCTTTTTGTAACGAGGACCAGAATTGAACAGAATATTCTAGATGTGGTGTTGTTAATACATTGTGGTGTTTAACATTACTTCCTTGATTTAAATTCAACACTTTCACAATATATCAGAGCATCTTGTTGGTCTTTTTATAGCTTCCCCACATTGTCTAGATGAAGACATTTGAGTCAACATAATGTCACCTCTGGGTCCAAGGAGCTATCTCTTATTTTATTGATTTATTTTAATTAACAGTGTTACTTTACCCTTTAACTCCCAAATTAAAACATATTTTTCCTCGCAGTAGGAAACTAATACAAACAGCTGAGGACAACAGAGGTGTCTCATAAAGTGTCTGAGGAATGTCTTTCTGTGAACTCATACTGTATTGTGATCATGGTTGGGATGGAAACTGTCATCACAGAATACAAGTTTCAATGTGTCAAATATTGAACGGACAAGGAGGAGGGCTGCAGCAGGAAACTGCTTATTCTCAAGCAGCTTCATGAAACAAGTGATTTACACAATTCTGACTTTTCAAAGATGCAGCAATATGTTTTTGTACAAACTCCACACCTGTGTAATCATTGATAACAACACTGGGCTTACTTGTGCAGCGCCATGAACTGCATATACATTCAATCACATCCTTCTATTTGTTATACCCTGTATTGGTAAGTGTCTGGATTTTAAACAATATGAGCGATGCGTTTCCTAATTCTATTATACCTGTTAAATGGTGTCTGGGTTTGAAACAATATGACGATCGCTTCCTAATTCTATTATACCCTATTAATGGTGGCTGGGTTTAAACAATATGAGATCGCTTCCTAATTCTGTTATACCCTGTATTAGTAAGTGCCTGGGTTCTAATTCTTTACATATGTATCGTTTCCTAATTCTTGTTATACCCTGTATTAGTAAGGCTCGATTTTTAAACAATATGAGTGATCGTTTTCAATTCTGTTGTTCTGTATTAGTAAGTGTCTGGGTTTGAAACAATATGAGCGATCAAGCTTCCAATTTGTTATACCCTGTATTAGTAAGTGTCTGATTTTTAAATAATATGACCATCGCTTCCTAATTCTGTTATACCCTGTATTAGTAAGTGTCTGGATTTTTAAACAATATGAGTGATCGTTTCCAATTTGTTATATACCTGTATTAGTAAGTGTCTGATTTTAAAACAATATGAGCGATCGCTTCCTAATTCTGTTATACCTGTATTAGTAAGTGTCTGGATTTTAAACAATATGAGCGATCGCTTCCTAATTCTGTTATAACCTGTATTAGTAAGTGTTTTTAAACAATATACGATCGCTCTTTAAACAATATGGAGTGTTCGATTTTACATATCCATTCTTAATAATACATACTGTTATAATTATAATATATACTGCACCACTATCCATTCTTAATAATGCACACTGTTACAGTATAATATACTGCACCTATCCGTCTTAATAATACACACTGTTATAGTATAATATATACTGCACCACTATCCATTAATGCACACTGTTATAGTATAATATATACACCACTATCCATTCTTAATACACACTGTTATAGTATAATATATACTGTACCACTATCCATTCTTAATAATACACTGTTATAATATAATATACTGCACCACTGTCATTAACAATACACTGTTTATAGTATAATATATACTGCCATATCCATTCTTAATAATACACACTGTTATAGTATAATATACTGCACCACTATCATTCTTAATAATGCGCTGTTATAGTATAATATATACTACCACTATCCATTCTTAATAATACACACTTGTTTTATAACATATACGGTTACATGACATAACAGCTGGTCAAAACATACGACATCACCACGAGGGACGTACAGCGACTGCATATAACAGCACTCATTGTCACCACGAGGGATTGGTACAGCGACTGCACATAACCTTTTCGACATCCTACGAGGGACAGTTACAGCGACTGCACATAACAGCTTTTCGACATCACCGAGGGACGGTACAGCGACTGCACATAACAGCACTACGACATCACCGAGACAGTACAGCGACTACATAACAACTTTCGACATCACCGAGTTGGTGGCGACTGCACTGGCCTCGACATCACCACGAGACGGTGGCGACTGCATGCCAACTACAACATCACCACGAGACAGTACAGCGACTGCACATAACCTTTCACGACATCTTACGAGGACGGTACAGCGACTGCACGCATAACAACACTACGACATCACCGAGGGACAGTACAGCGACTGCACGTAACAGCACGCCCGACATCACCACGAGGGACAGTACAGTGACTGCACGCCAGCACAGCACTACGACATCACCACGGGGGACAGTACGACGACTGCATAACAGCCTCTGACATCACCACCAAGGGACAGTACAGCGACTGCACGCATAACAGCACTACGACATCTACGAGGACAGAAATGGGAAAGGCACAGATCTAACGGGGTGATGGCTGGCCCTTCCTCTGCTCTTTGTTCCCTGTTCTGAGTTGTTTAAATAGACAATTAAAAGCTCCATCCAGGCACAGAAGCAGCACTTTATAAGTGAACCTGTTCAATGAGGGTGGGAATGGACTCCAGGGCGTGATTGGACAGCGCTGATCTCCACAGCATTCTAAGAGGTAGTGGCTGCACATCCGCGTGGTGCTGAGATCAGCGCTGTCAATCACGCTAGATGTGCAGTGCTGCGCCTCTTTAAAACTACTGTGGACGCTATCCAATCTAAGAAGGCGTGTGGCTGCGTCTGGCGTGATTGGACAGCGCTGATCTGTAGCATTCTAAAGAGGCGTGGCTGTGGCTGCACAACTAGCGGAACCTCAGGGTAACGCCACAGTGACCATGATGACATAGTTTGGGCAGCTCCCTTGTTAAAATATGAATCTCAAGCACACTGCTGGTGTTCAGTACCAGGTTCTACCCAGGATGAATAGGCAGCTCAATGCTGCTTGTTTTGTGGATTACCTCCAAATCCCAGATCACATCCAGATGGAGAATCATCACACAGGCTGGATCAGCAGTGTTCTCTCAAGTACAGACATTATTTTCAGTGGAAGTTCCTCTGCGATGGAGACACATTCCTGTCTATGAATTCCTCTTTAGCGGAACACATTCCTGTTCCGGGGCGTCTTCATCTTTAACACCTTGTAGCCCCTGTAACCTGTATTAGACTTGCACACCACTCTCCTGCTCAAGGACTCCTCTGTATTATAGCTGCTTCTATCTTTAGCCCTTCCTGTGCTTCAGATTCCAGGGATAGCGTAGCTCTCAATGGGTTCTCGAAACAAAATTGTATAAAATTACAACTCTGCCTGTAGGTTCCTCTACAAAGCCAGCCCTTGTCAGAATGACTGAATAGATTCAATTCTTTTAGACTGTCTGCATCTGACATGCCTTTTTAAACCGGGATAATTCTGGTCCCTGTTCTTTGCACTCTTTCTAGAACAGCAATATCCTTTTTATGTGAGGTGAGACTGAGACTGAACTGTATTCTAGGTGGTCTTACTAATGCATTGTAAAGTTTTAACATTACTTCCCTTGATTCGTTAACACTTTTCACAATATATCCGAGCATCTTGTTGGCCTTTTTTACAGCTTCCGCATTGTCTAGATGAAGACATTTCTGATCAACATAATGTCCACGGGTCTAAGAGCTATTTCTCTTATTTTATTTATTTATTTTAATTAATAGTGTTACTTTACCTTTTTAACTCCCAAATTAAACATTTTCCTCGCAGCAGGAAACACGCACAACAACTGAGGACAACAGAGTGAAGTCTCAGCAAGTGTCTGATGTCTTTCTGTGAACTCATACTGTATTGTGATCAATATGATATCCCCGTATTAATAATTAGTAAGTGTCTCTTTAAAACAATATGAGCGATCGTTTCTAATTCTGTTATACCCTGTAATAGTAAGTGTCTGGGTTTAAACAATATGAGCGATCAAGCTTCCAATTCTGTTATACCCTGTATTAGTAAATGTCTGATTTTAAACAATATGAGTGATCGTTTCTCTAATTCTGTTATACCCTGTATTAGTAAATGTCTGGGTTTTAAACAATATGAGCGATCGCTTCCTAATTTGTTATATTCCTCGTATTAGTAAGTGTCTGATTTTTAAACAATATGAGCGATCGTTTCTTCAATTCTGTTATACCCTGTATTAGTAAGTGTCTCGATTTTAAACAATATGAGCGATCGTTTCTAATTTGTTATACCCTGTACAAGTGTCTGGATTGGAAACAATATGAGCCATCGCTTCCTAATTTTGTTTACCATGAGCTGAATAATAAAATTTCTTTATTTTAAACAATATAGAATTTTTAACAAACAAACTGCAGTTTACCATGATTCTGAACAAAAGATAGATTTTTATTAGAATAGACACTGTTATAGTTTAATATACAAACAACCACTATCCATTCTTAACACGCCATTCTGAAAGTATAAAAAATACTGATTTCCATTCTTAGAATAGACGCCGTTATAGTATAATATATACTGCACCACCATCCATTCTTAATAATGCACACTGTTATAGTATAATATATACTGCACCACACCATCCATTCTTAATAATATAACACTGTTATAGCATAATATATACTGCACCACTCATCCATTCTTAATAATGCACACTCGTTATAGTATAATATACAAAAATCAATTATCCATTCTAATAATACACACTGTTATAGTATAATATATACTGCAACCACTATCCACTTCTTAATAATACACACTGTTATAGTATAATATATACTGCACCACTATCCATTCTAATAATACACACTGTTATAGTATAATATATACTGCACCACTATCCATTCCTTATTAATACACACTGTTATAGTATAATATATACTGCACCACTATCCATTCTTAATAATACACACTGTTATAGTATAATATATACTACTGCATCCACTAATAATATCCTGTTATAGTATAATAGTATAATATATAACTGCACCACTATCCATTCTATATTAATAATAATACTGTTATAGTATAATATATACTGCACCACTTATCCATTCTAATAATACACACCGTTATAGTATAATATATACTGCAGCACTATCCATTCTTAATAATACACTGTTTATAAGTATAATATATACTGCACCACTATCCATTCTTAATAACACACACCGTTATAGTATAATATATACTGCACCACTATCCAGCCCTTAATAATACACTGTTATAGCATAATATATACCGCACCACTATCCATTCTAATAATACACACTGTTATAGTATAATATATACTGCACCACTATCCATTCTTAATATTAACACTGTTATAGTATAATATATACCGCAGCACTATCCATCTTAATAATACACACTGTTATAGTATAATATATACTGCAGCATTATCCATTTAATAACACTGTTATAGTATAATATATACTGCACCACCATCCATTCTTAATACACACTAGTTATATATAATATATTATCCATTCTTAATAATCCATGTTAACAATATACCACACCCTATCCATTCTTAACAATACAGTGCATAATATACTGCAGCACCATCCATCTAATAATACACACACTGTTATAGCATAAACATATACCGCAGCACCATCCATTCTTAATAACAACACTGTTATAGCATAACATATACCGCACCACTATCCATTCTTAATAATAACACTAACACTATAGCATAATATATACTGCACCACTATCCATTCTTAATAATACACACTTGTTATAGTATAATATATACTGTACCACTATCCATTCTTAATAATACATAATTGTTATAGTATAATATATATGTACCAATTATCCATTCTTATTAATACATTACTGTTATAGTATAATATATACTGCAATTAATTATCCATTCTTAATAATACACTGTTATAGTATAATATATACTGCACCACCATCCACCCCTTAATACACGCCTTCGTTATAGTATAATATATACTGTACCACTATCCATTCTTAATAATACACACCGTTATAGTATAATATATACTGTACCACTATCCATTCTTTAATACACACTGTTATAGTATAAATATATACAACCACCATCCAATTTTAATACACACCGTCATAGTATAACATATACTGCACCCATCCATTCTTAATACACACCGTTATAGTATAATATATACCGCACCACCATCCATTCTTAATAACATACTGTTATAGTATAATATATACTGCACCACTATCCATTCTTAATAATACACACTGTTATAGTATAATATACCGCAAGCACCATCCATTCTTAATAATACACACTGTTATAGTATAATATACTGCAGCACTGTCCATTCTTAATAATACACACTGTTATAGTATAATATATACTGCACCACTGTCCATTCTTAATATTTTACACTGTTATAGTATAATATATGGCAACTGCACCACTATCCATTCTTAATAATACACACTGTTATAGTATAATATATACTGCAACCACTATCATTCTTAATAATACACACTGTTATAGTATAATATATACTGGCACCACTATCCATTCTTAATGATACACACTGTTATAGTATAATATATACTGCACCACTATCCATTCTTAATAATACACACTGTTATAGTATAATATATACTGCAACCACTATCCATTCTTAATAATACACACTGTTATAGTATAATATATACTGCACCCTCATCCATTCTTAATACACACTGTTATAGTATAATATATACCTGCACCACTATCCATTCTTAATAATACACACTGTTATAGTATAATATACTGCACCACTCATCCATTCTTAATAATACTATGTTATAGTATAATATATACTGCACACTATCCATTCTCCATACACACTGTTATAGTATAATATACACTGCACCACTATCCATTCTTAATAACACACACTCGTTATAGTA
This sequence comes from Huso huso, assembly GCA_036884735.1. Lineage (NCBI taxonomy): Eukaryota > Metazoa > Chordata > Actinopteri > Acipenseriformes > Acipenseridae > Huso > Huso huso. The sequence continues at coordinate 14,059 of JAHFZB010000482.1, forward strand.
TAAAATATATATGCACCACTATCCATTCTTAATAACACACTGTTTATAGTATAATATATACTGCACCACTATCCATTCTTAATAATACACACTGTTATAGTATAATATATACTGCACCACTATCCATTCTTAATAATACACACTGTTATAGTATAATATATACTGCACCACTATCCATTCTTAATACACACTGTTATGGTATAATATACTGCACCACTATCCATTCTTAATAATACACACCGTTATAGTATAACATATAACTGCTACTCATCCATTCTTAATACGTTATAGCATAACATACAGTGCATACTCATCCACCACTATCCACTTCTTCATATGGTATAATATATACTGCACCACTATCCATTCTTAATAATACACACTGTTATAGTATAATATATACTGCACCACTATCCATTCTTAATAATACACACTGTTATATACAATATATACTGCACCACTATCCATTCTTAATAATACACACTGTTATAGTATAATAATATACTGCACCACTATCCATTCTTAATAATACACACCGTTATAGCATAATATATGCTGCACCACTATCCATTCTTAATAATACACACTGTTATATTATAATATATGCAGCACTATATCATTCTTAATAATACACACTGTTATAGTATAATATATACTGCACCCACTATCCATTCTTAATAATACACACTGTTATAGTATAATATACTGCACCACTATCCATTCTAATAATACACACTGTTATAGTATAATATATACTGCACCACTATCCATTCTTAATAATACACACTGTTATGGTATAATATATACTACCACCATCCATTCTTAATAATACACACTGTTATAGTATAATATATACTGCACCACTATCCATTCTTAATAACACACACTGTTATAGTATAATATACTGCACCACTATCCATTCTTAATAATCCATTATTAATAATACTGTTATAGTATAATATATACCAACCACTATCCATTCTTAATAATACACACTGTTATAGTATAATATATACTGCAGCACTATCCATTCTTAATAACACACTGTTATAGTATAATATATACTGCAGCACTATCCATTCTTAATAATACACACTGTTATAGTATAATATATATTGCAGCACTATCCATTCTTAATAATACACACTGTTATAGTATAATATATACTGCACCACTATCCATTCTTAATAACACACTGTTATAGTATAATATATACTGCACCACTATCCATTCTTATTAATACACACTGTTATAGTATAATATATACTGCACCACTATCCATTCTTAATAATACACACTGTTATAGTATAATATATACTGCACCACCTATCCATTCTTAATAATACACACTGTTATAGTATAATATATACTGCAGCACTATCCATTCTTAATATTACACACTGTTATGGTATAATATATACTGCCACTATCCATTCTTAATAATACACACTGTTATAGTATAATATATACTGCAGCACTATCCATTCTTAATAATACACACTGTTATAGCATATATATACCGCACCACTATCCATTCTTAATAATACACACTGTTATAGTATAATATACTGCACCACTATCCATTCTTAATACACACTGTTATAGTATATATATACTGCACCACTATCCATTCTTAATAATACACACTGTTATAGTATAATATATACTGCACCACTATACATTCTTAATAATACACACTGTTATAGTATAATATATACTGCACCACTATCCATTCTTAATGATACACACTGTTATAGCATAATATACCGTGCACCACTATCCCATTCTTAATACACACTGTTATAGTATAATATATACTGCACCACTATCCATTCTTAATAATAACACCTGTTATAGTATAATATACTGCACCACTATCCATTCTTAATATTACACACTGTTATAGTATAATATATACTGCACCACTATCCATTCTTAATACACACTGTTATAGTATAATATACACTGCACCATCCATTCCTTAATAATACACACTGTTATAGTATAATATATACTGCACCACTATCCATTCTTAATAATACACACTGTTATAGTATAATATATACTGCACCACTATCCATTCTTAATACACTGTTATAGTATAATATACACTGCACCACTATCCATTCTTAATAATAACGCTGTATAGTATAATATACTGCACCACTATCCATTCTTAATAATACACACCGTTATAGTATACTATATACCGCACCACATTTCATTGTTATAGTATATAATATACTGCACCACTATCCATTCTTAATAATACACACTGTTATAGTATAATATATACTGCACCACCATCCATTCTAATAATACACGCTGTTATAGTATAATATATACTCGCACCACCATCCATTCTTAATAATACACACTGTTATAGTATAATATATACTGCACCACTATCCATTCTTAATACACACTGTTATAGTATAATATACACTGCACCACTATCCATTCTTAATAATACACACTGTTATAGTATAATATATACTGCACCATTCATTCTATCCACTCGCCATAGTATAATATACACACCAATTATCCATTCTTTATAGTTATAGTATAATATATACTGCACCATCATCCATTCTTAATAATACACACTGTTATAGTATAATATATACTGCACCACTCATCCATTCTTAATAATACACACTGTTATAGTATAATATATACTGCACCACTATCCATTCTTAATAATACACACTGTTATAGTATAATATATACTGCAGCACTATCCATTCTTAATAATACACACTGTTATAGTATATATATATCCATTCTACACACCGTTATAGTATAATATATACTGCAATCACTATCCATTCTTAATAATACACACTGTTATAGTATAATATATACTGTACCACTATCCATTCTTAATAATACACACTGTTATAGTATAATATATACTGCACCACTATCCATTCTTAATAATACACACTGTTATAGTATAATATATACTGCACCACTATCCATTCTTAATAATACACTGTTATAGTATAATATATACTGCAACTAATTATCCATTCTTAATACACACACTGTTATAGTATAATATATACTGCACCACTATCCATTCTTAATACACACTGTTATAGTATAATATATACTGCACCACTATCCATTCTTAATACACACTGTTATAGTATAATATATACCGCAGCACTATCCATTCTTAATAATACACACTGTTATAGTATAATATATACTGCACCACTATCCATTCTTAATAACACACTGTTATAGTATAATATATACTGCACCACTATCCATTCTTAATAATACACACCGTTATAGTATAATATATACTGCACCACTATCCATTCTTAATAATACACACTGTTATAGTATAATATATACTGCACCACTATCCATTCTTAATAATACACACTGTTATAGTTATAATATATACTGCACCACTATCCATTCTTAATAATACACACTGTTATAGTATAATATATACCAAACCACTATCCATTCATTAATAATACACACTGTTATAGTATAATATATACTGCACCACTATCCATTCTTAATAATACACACACTGTTATAGTATAATATATACTGCACCACTATCCATTCTTAATAACATTGTTATAGTATAATATATACTGCAACTAACTATCCATTCTTAATAATACACGCTGTTATAGTATAATATATACTATTACCACTATCCATTCTTAATAATACACACTGTTATAGTATAATATATACTGCACCACTATCCATTCTTAATAATACACACTGTTATAGTATAATATATACTGCAACCACTATCCATTCTTAATAATACACGCTGTTATAGTATAATATATACTGCACCACTATCCATTCTTAATAATACACGCTGTTATAGTATAATATATACTGTACCACTATCCATTCTTAATAATACACTGGTTATAGTATAATATATACTGCACCACTATCCATTCTTAATAATACACACTACTGTTATAGTATAATATATGCCGCACCACTATCCATTCTTAATAATACACACTGTTATAGTATAATATATACTGCAGCACTATCCATTCTTAATAATACACACTGTTATAGTATAATATATACTGCACCACTATCCATTCTTAATAATACACACCGTTGTTATAATATATAATATATACTGCACCACTATCCATTCTTAATAATATACAACGTTATGGTATAATATATACTGCACCACTATCCATTCTTAATAATACACACTGTTATAGTATAATATATACTGCACCACTATCCATTCTTAATGATACAGCACAAGCCTGTTATAGTATAATATATATATGCACCACTATCCATTCTCTTAATACACACTGTTATAGTATAATATATACTGCACCACTATCCATTCTTAATAATACACACTGTTATAGTATAATATATACTGCACCACTATCCATTCTTAATAATACACACTGTTATAGTATAATATATACTGCACCACTATCCATTCTTAATACACACCGTTATAGTATAATATATACTGCAATTACTATCCATTCTTAATAATACACACTGTTATAGTATAATATATGCACCACTATCCATTCTTAATAATACACACTGTTATAGTATAATATATACTGCACCACTATCCATTCTTAATAATACACACTGTTATAGTATAATATATACTGCACTACTATCATTCTTAATAATACACACTGTGTTATAGTATAATATATGCAGCACTATCCATTCTTAATAATACACACTGTTATAGTATAATATATACTGCACCACTATCCATTCTTAATAATAATACTGTTATAGTATAATATATACTGTACCACTATCCATTCTTAATACTACACACTGTTATAGTATAATATACTGCACCACTATCCATTCTTACAATACACACTGTTATAGTATAATATATACTGCACCACTATCCATTCTTAATAATACACTGTTATAGTATAATATATACTGCACCACTATCCATTCTTAATAATACACACCGTTATAGTATAATATATACTGCACCACTATCCATTCTTAATAATACACACTGTTATAGTATAATATATACTGCACCACTATCCATTCTTAATAATACACACTGTTATAGTATAATATATACTGCACCACTATCCATTCTTAATAATACACACCGTTATAGTATAATATATACTGCACCACTATCCATTCTTAATAATACACTGTTATAGTATAATATATACTGCACCACTATCCATTCTTAATAATACGCTGTTATAGTATAATATATACTGTACCACTATCCATTCTTAATAATACACACTGTTATAGTATAATATATATACCACTATCCATTCTTAATAATACACACTGTTATAGTATATATATACTGCACCACTATCCATTCTTAATAATACACGCTGTTATAGTATAATATATACTGCACCACTATCCATTCTTAATAATACACGCTGTTATAGTATAATATATACTGTACCACTATCCATTCTTAATAATACACACTGTTATAGTATAATATATACTGCACCACTATCCATTCTTAATAATACACACTGTTATAGTATAATATATACTGCACCACTATCCATTCTTAATAATACACACTGTTATAGTATAATATATACTGCACCACTATCCATTCTTAATAATACACACTGTTATAGTATAATATACTGCACCACCTATCCATTCTTAATACACTGTTATAGTATAATATATACTGCACCACTATCCATTCTTTAATAATAACACTCGTTATAGTATAATATATATGCACCACTATCCATTCTTAATAATACACACTGTTATAGTATAATATATATACTGCACCACTCATCCATTCTTAATAATACACACCGTTATAGTATAATATACACTGCACCACTATCCATTCTTAATACACACTGTTATAGTATAATATATACTGCACCACTATCCATTCTTAATAATACACTGTTATAGTATAATATATACTGCACCACTATCCATTCTTAATAATACACACTGTTATAGTATAATATATACTGCACCACTATCCATTCTTAATAATAATACACACCGTTATAGTATAATATATACTGTACCACTATCCATTCTTAATAATACACACTGTTATAGTATAATATATACTGCACCACTATCCATTCTTAATACACACTGTTATGGTATAACATATACGTTTAATGACATAAAAAAAGTCGAAAACCAAAACCGACATCACCCGACAGACATTACAGTGACTGCACATAACAACACTATGACATCACCACGAGGGACATTACAGCGACTGCCCATAACAGTACTATGACATCACCCATGAGGGAATTTACAGCGACTGCACATAACAGCACTATGACATCACTACGAGGGACATTACAGCGACTGCCCATAACAGTACTATGACATCACCATGAGGGAATTTACAGCGACTGCACATAACAGCACTATGACATCACCACGAGGACATTACAGCGACGCAGTCGTGGGCTTCACCACAGATTTTCTGATAGCAGACTAACTAAAGTTTTTTTTTTCACTGTTCCATACAGCTCCATCATAACTAGACTGGTAAATACGAGGAGTAAAACCTCCATTCAATAAAAGCGTGTTTCCACAAGCATTTTTTATGTAGTTGGGCTGCATATATTTTTCACTTGTTGCAGAATGATATTCAGCACGTGTTTTGATTATATATATATAATGTATATGATTACTCCACCAATGGACTTCTGGGATTGGGCTAGTACTATATAAAGAAGGACAGGACAGTCAATCCCATGATGCAGTTCGGTACTCAATTACAGGCGCCATTTGTGGAGCCCACTCAGTACTGAATACATTGCGATGATGCTGTGGTGCAGTCCCCGGATATACCGGTATTATTTATAATAACAATACAAAATATTTTTAATATAAAGTGTCTGGCTCTTATTTATGCTTGATTATGTCAAGAAACATTTTGCCAGGGCGAGCCTGAATAAGCTAAAAGCATTGTGAGCGCGCTATTATTTCTAGTACTGCTGTTAATCACCCTGCTGTTAATCACCCTCACAAATACATCACAGAGATATTTACATTCTCAAGCTATGCAATATGGTCTGTGACTGTCTCAGCGGGACTCTCTACACTTTACCAGAAGGACACTGTGTAAGTCTCTCTAATTACAGACTGGTTAAGACTTACCAATATAGTAGTTTCTTAGTTTTAGAATACATTTAAATATGAATTAGACTAGGTTAGATGCACCACGTTCTTATAATCTATAAAATAACACAATGCCTCAATTAGACTCCTTATAACCAATATTAGGACAGAGCTGTGCTATTAACAGTGCTTATAATAATCAAAACACTTTAAAACGTGTCTGAAGAGAGATTCGAAACCAAGATCTTTCCAGTAGAAGGTGGTTAGAGGTGCTGGATTGACCGAGCAATACCACACAATAAAACCAATCTTGCCTTGAAATATGAAAGGCTGTTTAATGTCTGCATCTGCAGCGTTTATACACCCTCGCACGGCTTTCAGCTCGCTCTCTGATATTTCCAATCTCAGCTTCAGACTTTCATTCTCTCTCTTCAATCCAGACATTTCCACTTGGAATTCAGTGAATTTGCTGCCGACAGCTTCAGTAATCGCGCACACGACGCTGTCTGCAGCCGCTTTCACTGCGTGCTCGACGGTGGAGGCGAGTCGTCGTTTGAAAACAACGACACGGAGACACTGACGTCCATCTTCACTGGTTTAGTTTGAGACTGGTCTAGCGGAATCCTCTTTGCATTCAGAAACACCGCCTTCGGTTTGTATTTAGTAAGATATATGTGTTTTTATCGTAGCCTTCCCATTCAAATACATGCATCACACACAGACTTTGCAACCAGTAGCAACCCTTTCTATGTCCGGTACTGAAATGAAAGCGTCCCTAGCAGAAGGCGTGGCTGGGCGGATCCGCCGCGTATGTTTGGCTCTTTGGTCTCCCTATGGAAGCGAGGGCGGGTCGAGGAGGTTCTGAAACTGGATCGCAGAGTCTCCATGGCGGCTCCAGAGCGCTGTGTTGGATGCGATGCTGACACTGCGCAGAATCCGACATGGAGGCAGATTCCACTGTCTCTGCTGAGAAAGTGACATCATCAGAAAGCAGAGACAGCGCAGCGAGTTAACATCCCCAAACAACATGATTTTGACAGCACCGATTACAGTTTTTCTCGATTGCTAAGACACTTTTAATGAAACTGGGGTCCATCTGATCTCCATCATAACCTAATGAGCACAACAGCATTCTTTTTTGCAAAAGCTAAACACATTTTTGCAAAACAGTGAACACAACTCTCTACAAAAAACGCAAAACTCAGCTGAGTAAATCATGTCAAACAAAATTAAAACATTTGGTCACAGCTGATATGAATTACTGCCATGAATGTGAACCTCTTCTGCACGTGTGCAAAACTGCTTTGCACAATTGTTCAATCAGCAATCAGTCCTTATTCATGCATAAAAGAGGTCACCTCTGAGTTGCTGTTTTCAAGAATGGACCAAGTAAGAGTCCGAGGGGGCAAGGACAAAGGCCAGGTAGAGGCCCATAGAGAAGAGGGGTTCAGATGCGTGTGATGGAGTAGGTCAGGGGAATACAAAGAGCTAATGGAGGTGGAAAGTTTATGATTACCGTCCACATGACCAGATGTCCCTCCTAGATGCAATGAATGCTGGTTGTCTGGCAATCACTGCAGAGGACTGCCAAGCGTGGATGTGCCATGCAAGGAGATTTTTTTTGCTGCATTGCGAGGGGAAAACATCCAGTGTGTGATGTTGATGAAAACATGTGGCCTGATCGACATGAACGAATGCACTGAATGTGGTGTATACTGTATTTGTGTTGCCTTTTTTTGACATTGCTTTGTTTTTGCAGTGATTTGTTATTTGCGTATTTTTATTTTTATTCTCTGTATATACAGCATCATTGAATTGTAAAGGACACAATGGAAAAAGTAAAATAAAGCCTTTGTTTCTGGATATTCATGCTCTTGAGTGACATTCTTTCTGCATTGGTCATCTTCGTAAAATCATTTTAGGAAAAAAGACAGACCATGCTGTGATAATATGTTTACTTGCCTTTTATGGTACATACTATAATGATAGTATCAACAAATAGCACAGACACATAAAAGAGGGTTAACCACATTAGGGTATATTGATAGTTAGTATTTATAGGGCCATTGTGTATCGATTGATTGAAATAACTTTTCATTTGATAACAGGTTGTATGTTTTGATGGAGGTGGTTGATTTAGTGTCATGTATTTAATGTTTTGAGAGTCTTAGTGCATTTTGCAAATGAAATGTGTCATTTTGGCCAACGTGTTTCAGTTTGGGGCTGCGTGTTAATTGTTTGAAAAAAGGAATTTCTATTTGGAATAAATGTGCTCAACAATCGAGAAAAACTGTAATATGCATAGTGGCAATGTACTGAGTGTAAATCAATTTGCACAATACATGTAAGTACACAGTTGTATCAGAAAATGTTGGGGTTAGGATTGGGGTTATTGTTGGGGTTAGAATTAATGTGAAACATTGTTTGCCATTGCCTGAATTGATATGCTAGCATAATTTGTCTGTGTATTTTCTTTAACTAAAGGTTATATTTAGAGTGTCTGATTTTCGGGGTGAAATTTTTTTCCAGATTTGGGTGAATGTAGAAGACCTGCTCAAGCGCCTTAATAAAGATGAGCAGACTGCCAAAACAACAACAAACTGAAACAAACACCCCAGTCATTCACCGCTACCTACTAGAGCCAGAATCCCTCCCTCCCAGCCATTCACCTCTACCCACTAGAGCCAGAATCCCTCCCTCCCAGTCATTCACCCCTACCCACTAGAGCCAGAATCCTCCCTCCCAGTCATTCACCTCTCTACCCACTAGAGCCAGAATCCCTCCCACCCCAGTCATTCACCCCTACCCACTAGAGTCACAATCCCTCCGTCCCAGTCATTCACCTCTACCCACTAGAGCCAGAATCCCTCCCACCCCAGTCATTCACCCCTACCCACTACAGCCAGAATCCCTCCCTCCCAGTCATTCACCTCTACCCACTAGAGCCAGAATCCCTCCCTCCCAGTCATTCACCCCCCTCCCAGTCATTCAGTCATTCACCCCTACCCACTAGAGCCAGAATCCCTCCCTCCCAGTCATTCACCCCTACCCACTAGAGCCAGAATCCCTCCCTCCCAGTCATCCACCCCTACCCACTAGAGCCAGAATCCCTCCCTCCCAGTCATCCACCCCTACCCACTAGAGCCAGAATCACAATCCCTCCCACCCCATTCACCCCTACCCACTAGAGCCAGAATCCCTCCTCCCAGTCATTCACCCCTACCCACTAGAGCCAGAATCCCTCCCTCCCAGTCATTCACCCCTACCCCTAGAGTCACAATCCTCCCTCCCAGTCATTCACCCCTACCCCTCCACAATCCCTCCCTCCCAGTCATTCACCCAGAATCCTCCCTCCCCAGTCATTCACCTCTACCCACTAGAGCCACAATCCCTCCCTCCCAGTCATTCACCTCTACCCACTAGAGCCAGAATCCCTCCTCCCAGTCATTCACCCCTACCCACTAGAGCCAGAATCCTCCCTCCCAGTCATTCACCCCTACCCACTCCAGAGCCAGAATCCCTCCTCCCAGTCATTCACCCCTACCACTAGAGCCACAATCCCTCCTTCCCAGTCATTCACCCCTACCCACTAGAGCCAGAATCCCTCCCTCCCAGTCATTCACCCCTACCCACTAGAGCCACAATCCCTCTTTCAGTCATTCACCCCTACCCACTAGAGTCACAATCCCTCCCTCCCAGTCATTCACCCCTACCCACTAGAGTCACAATCCCTCCCTCCCAGTCATTCACCCCTACCCACTAGAGCCAGAATCCTCCTCCCAGTCATTCACCCCTACCCACTAGAGCCAGAATCCTCCCTCCCAGTCATTCACCCCTACCCACTAGAGTCACAATCCCTCCCTCCCAGTCATTCACCCCACCCCTAGAGCCAGAATCCTCCCCTCCCAGTCATTCCACCCTACCCACTAGAGCCAGAATCCTCCCTCCCAGTCATTCACCCCTACCCACTAGAGCCAGAATCCCTCCTCCCAGTCATTCACCCCTACCCACTAGAGCCAGAATCCTCCCTCCCAGTCATTCACCCCTACCACTAGAGCCAGAATCCTCCCCTCCCAGTCATTCACCTTTACCCACTAGAGCCAGAATCCTCCCTCCCAGTCATCCACCCTTACCCACTAGAGCCAGAATCCCTCCCTCCCAGTCATTCACCCTACCCACTAGAGCCAGAATCCCTCCCTCCCAGTCATTCACCCCTACCCACTAGAGCCACAATCCTCCTCCCAGTCATTCACACCCTACCCACTAGAGCCAGAATCCTCCCTCCTTCCAGTCATTCACCCTACCCACTAGAGCCAGAATCCCTCCCTCCCAGTCATTCCCCTACCCACTAGAGCCAGAAATCCCTCCGATCCCAGTTTTTCTCGATTACCCACTAGAGTCACAATCCCTCCTCCCAGTCATTCCCCCTACCCACTAGCACCAGAAGTATCCTTCCCAGTCATTCACCCCACCCACTAGATTTCCTCATTCCCAGTCATTCACAATACCAACTGCTAGAATCCTCCCAGTCATTCACCCCTACCCACTCTCTAAAACAATCCCTCCCTCCCAGTCATTCACCCCCTACCCACTAGAGCCAAAACATTTCCCTCCCAGTCATTCACCCCTACCCACTAGAGTCACAATCCTTCCTCCCAGTCATTCACCCCACCCACTAGAGCCAGAATGTTCCTCCCAGTCATTCACCCCATTACCCACTAGAGTCACAATCCTCCCTCCCAGTCATTTCACCCACTAGAGCCAGAATCCCTCCCAGTCATTCCCTCAGTAGAGCCAGAACCCTCTACCCACTAGACCCCACCCACTATCCAGAATCCCTCCTCCCAGTCATTCACCCCTACCCACTAGGAGCCAGAATCCCTCCCTCCCAGTCATTCACCCTAGAATCCCCACTAGGAGTCATTCACCCCAGAATCCCTCCCTCCCAGTCATTCACCTACCCACTAGAGCCAGAATCCTTCCCTCCAGTCATTCACCTCTACCCACTAGAGGGGTTCAATCCCTCCCTCCCAGTCATTCACCCTACCCACTAGAGCCACAATCCCTCCCTCCCAGTCATTCACCCTCTACCCACTAGAGCCAGAATCCCTCCCTCCCAGTCATTCACCTCTACCCACTTTAGAGCCAGAATCCTCCCTCCCAGTCATTCACCTCTACCCACTAGAGAGAGAATCCCTCCCTCCCAGTCATTCAGACCCACATCCTCCTCCCAGTCATTCACCAGACCCACTAGAATCCCTCCCTCCCAGTCATTCACCCCACCCACTAGAGCCACAATCCCTCCCTCCCAGTCATTCCTCACCCCACCCCAGTCCCTCCCACATTCACCCTACCCACTAGAGCCACAATCCCTCCTCCCAGTCATTCACCCCACCCACTAGAGCCAGAATCCTCCTCCCAGTCATTCACCCTACCCACTAGAGCCAGAAATCCTCCCCATTCCCCTCTACCCATAGAGCCACAATACCCTCCTAGTCATTCACCTCTACCCACTAGAGCCAGAATCCCTCCCTCCCTCCCAGTCATTCACCCTACCCACTAGAGCCACAATCCTCCCTCCCAGTCATTCCTAGTACCCACTAGAGCCACAATCCTCCCTCCCAGAACCCTACCCCTCCCAGTCATTCACCACCTACCCACTAGAGCCACAATCCTCCCTCCCAGTCATTCACCCCTACCACTAGAGCCAGAATCCCTTCCCTCCTAGTCATTCACCCCTACCCACTAGAGCCAGAATCCCTCCCTCCCAGTCATTCACCCTACCCACTAGAGGCCAGAATCCTCCTCCCAGTCATTCACCCTCTACCCACTAGAGCCACAATCCTCCCTCCCAGTCATTCACCCCTACCCACTAGAGCCAGAATCCCTCCCTCCCCATTCCTCCCACCCACTAGAGCCACAATCCCTCCTCCCCATTCACCCACCAGAGCCAGAATCCTTCTCCTCCCAGTCATTCACCTCTACCCACTAGAGCCAGAATCCTCCCTCCCAGTCATTCACCCCTACCCACTAGAGCCAGAATCCCTCCTCCCAGTCATTTCCCCTACCCACTAGAGCCAGAATCCCTCCTCCCAGTCATTACCCACCCACTACCCACTAGATTAGAATCCCTCCCTCCCAGTCATCCACCCTACCCACTAGAGCCAGAATCCCTCCCTCCCAGTCATTCACCTCTACCCACTAGAGCCAGAATCCCTCCCTCCCATTCACCCTCACCCACCCCTAAGTCATTCACCCTACCCACTAGAGCCACAATCCTCCCTCCCAGTCATTCACCCTACCCACTAGAGCCAGAATCCCTCCCTCCCAGTCATTCACCCTACCCACTAGGCCAGAGCCCCAATCCCCCTCCCAGTCATTCACCCAGTCATTCACCTACCCACTAGAGCCAGAATCCTCCCTCCCAGTCATTCACCTGGTACCACTGGAGCCACAATCCCTCCCTCCCAGTCATTCATACCCACTAGAGCTACCCCTCCCATGGACCCACTTTCCTCCCAGCCATTACCCCTACCCACTAGAGCCACAATTCCTCCCAGTCATTCACCTACCCACTAGATGAATCCTCCTCCCAGTCATTCACCCCTACCCACTAGAGCCAGAATCCTCCTAGCCATTCACCCCTCCCCACTAGCCAGAATCCCCTCCCTCCCAGTCATTCACCTCTACCCACGTGAGCCACAATCCCTCCCAGTCATTCACCCCATCCCAGAGCCCAATCCCTCCCCCAGTTTTCACCTCTACCCACTAGAGCCAGAATCCCTCCTCCCAGTCATTCACCTACCACTAGAGCCAAATCCTCCTCCCAGCCATTCACCCTACCCACTAGAGCCATGAATCCCTCCTCCCAGCCATTCACCTCTACCCACTAGAGCCACATTCCCTCCCTTTGCCATTCACCTTTACCCACTAGAGCCACAAGTCCTCCTCCCAGTCATTCACCCCTACCCACTAGAGCCACAATCCCTCCTTCCCAGCCATTCACCCCTACCCACTAGAGCCAGAATCCCTCCCTCCCAGCCATTCACCCTACCCACTAGAGCCAATCTCTTCCTCCCAGCCATTCCCACCCTGGCCAAAGTCATTCACCCCTACCCACTAGGAGCCACAATCCCTCCCTCCCAGCCATTCACCTCTACCCACTAGAGCCACAATCTTTCCCTCCCAGTCATCTTCACTCCTACCCACTAGAGCTAAAACCCACTAGGAAACCCCAGAATCCCTCCCTCCCAGTTCCCTGTGATTCAATCCCTCCTGTACCCACTCATTCACCTTTACCCACTAGAGCCACAACTATCCCCTCCCAGTCATTCACCCAACCCACTAGAGCCAGAATCCCTCCTCTAAGTCATTAACCTCTCCCCTCACCAGGGTATATTAATCCTCCCTCCCAGCCATTCACCTCTAGTTAGAGCCAGAACAATCCCTCCTCCCAGTCATTCCCTCCCCCTACCCACTAGAGCCAGAAGAATCCCTCCTCTAGAGTCATTCACCTTACCCACTAGAGCCAGAATCTTTTCCCTCCCAGTCATTCACCTCTACCCACTAGAGCCACAACATTCACCTTGAACCAATCCCTCCCTCCCAGTCATTCACCTCACCCACTAGAGCCAGAATCCTCCACCCATTCACCTCTACCCACTAGAGCCACATCCCTCCCTCCAAGTCCCTCCCTCCCTACAATCCCTATCAGTCCTTCACCCCTACCCACTAGAGCCAGAATCCTCCTTCCCAGCCATTCACCCTACCCACTAGAGCCAGAATCCCCTTCCCAGCCATTCCCTTTTTACCCACTAGAGCCAGAATCTTCCTCCCTCCCAGCCATTCACCTCTACCCACTAGCCAGAATCCCTCCTCCCAATTCCCTACCCACTAGAGCCACAATCCATTCATTCCCTCTACCCACTAGAGCCACAATCCCTCCCTCCCAGTCATTCACCCCTACCCACTAGAGCCAGAATCCCTCCCTCCCAGTCATTCACCTCTACCCACTAGAGCCAGAATCCCTCCCTCCCAGCCATTCACCTCTACCCACTAGAGCCACAATCCCTCCCTCCCAGTCATTCACCTCTACCCACTAGAGCCACAATCCCTCCCTCCCAGCCATTCACCTCTACCCACTAGAGCCACAATTCCTCCCTCCCAGCCATTCACAAGATCAGCAGAGAGTCTTTGACCACATTGCCAAAACAACAACAAACTGAAACAAACGCCTCTATCCTCCGCATGTTTGTGAGTGGCACTGGAGGCACAGGGAAGACTTCTCATTCAAACTGTCACAGCATAGGTGAGACAAAGCCTGGGAAAAGATGTGGCAATCACAGCACCCACTGGAGTTGCAGCTTACAAATCACCATTCACAGACTACTAATGCTTCCAGTGGAGCATGGATAAACACCGGTGTATCATAACCTCTCTGATGAGGTACTGCAATGCCTTCGTACAGACATGCGAGATGTGACCCTCCTCATTATTGATGAGGTGTCCATGATTTCCAATGTCACCTTGTTGTACATCCATCTTCGTCTGTGTGAGATTTTCCAGACTGCTAACACAGATGATGGCTGGTTTGGAAAAATCAACATCTTACTTCTGGGGGATTTACTACAGCTTCCACCTGTGCATGAGAATCCACCTTATGTGGAAAATCACAAACTGACTGGCTCCATGGGATCTGTGGATCTGTGGAATTTGTTTGCGTATGACAAGTGACCAAGGTTAGTTGGTGAAAGAAATGTTTTATTGTGACACTTATTATTATTATTATTATTATTATTATTATTATTATTATTTATTGCATTGTCTTGCACGATTGATTATTGAGTTGTGATTTACCCCTTGCGTTGTATGAGGGAGCAGTAGCACGCTGTTTGGAGTGGTGCTTTTCTTCCTTTGTTTTTTTTTTTTACGTGTTGGTGATCTTCACTGGGATATAAAGGATTACCATCAGGCCATTAACCCTGGCTTCCCTATAAAAACTATCGTTTAATGGGTAGATTGCTGTATGCAATTATGACAGCCCCACAATATTAGAGCTGTATAAATATAGTGTAAAATGAAGGTTTACAAACAACAATTCCCAAACAATCACAAAATGTGCATTTACTCAAAGATTCATAGTTTATAAATGAATAACTGTAAACAAACAGTGAAGTTGCCTCAGACTGTTTGTAAAGGTGCTTTTTGGAATCACCATTAATTCCAAACAATTTTCATCAAATGTTATCATTTGACAATTACACCCTGAGGCAGGCTTAGTTATTTAAAAAAAATGCAAAACATACAGTGTTTGACTCAACGTGTTTGTTTGTCTATTTGTTTGTTTAGTGTTAATCCGTTTTGTTTGTCTATTTATTTTGGTGTCCTGTCCTGTTTTCTGTTTAAACCTTTTATTTTGCAATAAACGTACTGAGCGCAGCCATTGCGGCTCAGTTTCACTCATCACTACTGCATGTTTGTGTATTCCTTTCTGGTCTGACGTCACCCCTACAGCTAGCCTGTCACAAGGGGCCACTGAGGTGGTGTGGGGTTGTATGTTGGTGTGACTTGAGCGTTTAGTTAGGGCCCTAGTGGTGTGCTGAGCTACACTTATATATGTATATATTTATGATTCATATTGTCTAGTCCTTCTGATGGTTTGTTATAGGGTTGTTTCGTTTATGCGTGTGAACTCTGTAATAAAGTGAATTGAGATTTTACTTACCTGGGTTGTGGTCTCTGGTTGTTCATCTTGGCGAGCAACACGGAATCCAAAGTACCTGTGGGGAAGGGGGAGAATAAAGTAAATAGTGCTGGTGATTCTGATCAGTACAGTTGTGGATCAGTATCAGTTTGTGGGCACTTACTTTTCAAGCCTGGGCAGGGGGTAGTTAAAGTCAGAGTAGCCTGAAGTGGATTTAAAGTGAGTTCCAATGTCTTTAAGAAAATGCATAGAGTAATTTTCTTCAATCAATGTTAGGTTTATTTTAATATATGCAGGGAATCAAGTTTCCAGACACAGAACAAGCAGATTCAAAGTTGTACATCTTCCATGATTATTAATACCCTGTAACACAGGATGGTTCCCCTTCCCTGTCACTGGCACTTAACCTGGTACTGTGTGGAATGTTTTTGTGTCGTGACTACATGTCACATGCTGAAGTAGCCTTGAGAGTTGCTTGTCAGTAGAAAATTACTGTTTCTAACTTCTTATATTTTAGATGTTAGCTAGCTAGTGTTGTGTTATGTTGTATGTTTCAGTTTCCCCAGCTATCAGCCGTTGTTCGTCAGAGAAGTCATTGTTGCCTCGACACCCAGAATAGGCAGTACTTGCAAGACTGGTTTTCTTTATTTCATGCTTCTCAGCTCATCTTTCTGCAAAACAGACAAACCAAACCGGACTGTCTGTTTCTTTCTTTCTTTCCCATGTCCCAATTCAAGTATTCTGAAACAATCAGCTATGTCAAAGTAATTTATTTGGAGGGTATATGCGCTGAGGACCACAAAGAGAAAGGATTAGTGGGAACAGTCAACTGAAGTCATATTATATCTGTTTCCATGGCGTTGCTTTTGAATTTGAATACTCTGAGCCTATGATTACGTATGAGTATCAACACACCCTTATGATGTCAGCACACCCCTACTATGTCAACACACCCCTACGATGTCAACACACCCCTACATTACCATATGCTGCAAAAATTCAATTTGTCATTTTAAATTGGCTTCAGATCAAGCTGACTCACACAAACACTGCTTCTCCTTGCTGTGTAATGAAGCTTTCTTTCAGTTTCATTTCTGTGAAAAGGAAATTAAAACACTTTTAATAATTGTTGCAGCCAAAAAGGCTTTCTAGTACAATAAAAAAAAATGACCTGAAAAAGTTGTAAATTGTAGAAGGTAGTGTAAAACAAGAAATGTCAAAATGATCCTGCTTTGATACACAGTCCCCTTTCACTCCGGAGGTCTCAGTATTCACTATGCTTCCTGTTACCTTTACATGGGGGAACTATTTCATAACACTCAACGCACTAAAACAAACTGCTTATCAGTACTGCATTCAACAGAGCATTAAAGGACAAGTCTCAATCAAATTGTATTTCTGACCTGAATTGTGTTTCCCTAATTGACCCAAACAGGTAAACAAAAAAGGAAATCCTAAGCAGTACTAAGCATAAAAAATACTAAGCAAAACATTTTACTGAAGCTTTATGAAAATGTGCTGTTTTATCAGGATCTTGTATTGATTTTTTATTTTTATTATCAAGCTTAATCATCCACAGTACAGCACAATGATACGCTATGAATCACTGCAACTGAATACGCTGTCTGGCCTCAGCCTCGTGGGTCCATGTTATGTTAACAAAGTATTCAGTGGAAATTTTTTAAATCCATTTGGTCATCCATTTGAAATGTAAAAACACACAAAGTTATGGAAGAACTGGTTTATTTGCAATCCAAGCTGAATAAGGGTGTTACCACTAATGTGTAGGTAAACCCAGCTCCTGACCCTGGAATAATGATTAGTCAGAACTCCTGAGGAGGGGTGGAGTCTTCATCAAGGCTCCCTATAAACACCTTGTTTCCACGGGCTGATGTTTAGAAAGGGTTTTGCCACACCAGAGAAGGTAAGGATTGAGTTTTGTAACCAAAGTGCTTCGTTGTCAGGGTTTTATTTCATGATTGCGTTTTATATTTATTAACAAGGTGTTTTTTTCAGGGTTTTATTTATTGATTTAGTTTCATTACCAAGGTGCTTTGTTTTCAGTGTGTTATGTATGATGTTCAGTAATATCCTCTACTATGATTTGGGTGCCACACAGAAACCAGGGACAGAGAACACAGCTTGACAGAGGGAAGGGGACACTATAGATAAAGTGGATTAATGAAGTGGAGACAGACTGAGACGGACAGAGGGAAGGGACACCATAGATAAAGCAGATGAATTTATGGTAAATAAAACAACAAAATATCAAAACCATCCATGTCTAGTTTGATGCCTTGAGAAAGAGTGTGGTGAAAGCTGATGCACAATGAACAGGTTCCATTGAACATAAGAGCATTCATTACAAAACTTAGTTAAAAAAATAAATGCCAAAATGTCTGAAAAATCAAAATTAAATCCAGATTTATTATTTTTGGCTTACCTTTGTACTCATAGTTTTCTCTGTTACCATAACAACATACTAGAAATTTTATTTTGTTTGTAAAACAATAAAGAAGATATGATGCATAATGTATGTCAAATTAGAACAAAAACAAAGCATCCCCGTGTTACACAGACTAGTGCATCCACACACTGCACCATCTATAAAACTGTGTTGTAGAGTTTTCAAATTTCCAGACAGGGGCAGCCGAGTTGGCGTGTGTGTCGTCCCCCCTCCCCTCCTACTATCTGAAATGTCCTTTAAAACTGTGTTGTAGAGTTTCCTTCAATTAAAGAACTAATGAAGGCAGAAAATACATTCATAGGAACAGAGTTTTCAAATTTCTGGACCAGGCGGATAAGTTAGTTAAGAGAATCAAACTAGTTTTTTTCCTTGTGTGTGTGTCTCTGTATAGAGTTGTATTAAGAACATACTGACTTTTGCAGATCGCTGCTTATATGCAGGCAATTTAATAAAATTTAATAAAATTTTCAGTCTTGGCTACTTGGCTCTGATATTTGATGTATTCAGTTTTAATTGATTTTAATTATAATATTTTGAAACCCAGAGCCATGTAAATGTGTAATGATTAAGTGCAGTATGAAAGACTGATCCTTCAGTTGAAATCGGTGAGAACATGAAGAGATACATAACTGGTAAGGAGAGAAACCTCTAGTTGGCACCATGTGCTTTTCAGACCATTGGCCAGCATTCTGAAGCATATCGCAGTACTGAGAGGACACAGCTCTGGCATATTCTTAGCTTGGTGTTTCTAATATAGGCTGTTGATTTCCATACTTGTTTAATGGAGGCAGGTCTTCTGCTACTTGTCCTGGCTTTGATGTCTTGGTCAGTTCCTCCAGATGATACTTTGAAGGTACTTAAGTGTGCCAGTATTTTCAAGGTCGTGTTCACCCACAGGGATTGGCTCTGGGCTCTTGAGGTTGATTGGCATCACTTTGACTGTTTTGTTTTTTCACATGGGTGTAAAGACGATCCGTTTTCTGCTGCATGGGTCTTTGGTATGAGAGGGTACAATAACCTCCAGATCTTCCAGGGTTGGAAATATGATTTGTCTAATTCCTCTGCACTGTTCTTCTGTTGCTCTTTTCAAGGTCCCGCCAACTCTAAGATTAAACAGGAAGGCTGACGTTTCATACCCTTGTCTTACCCGGATTCTACCTGGAAGCTCAGCTCTCAGGTATCCCCAGCAGTGCATGTGAAGTTATTGTAGAACCGTTTGACGATTCTGATGATGATCTCTAGTATAGCCGAATCCATGGATACTGTTGAAGGTCCTGTATAAATCAACGACACATATATACAGGCCAGGCTGACTTTTTTGCATTGTTCGATATGGGTTAATAGAACAAACACAACATGGCAGGGTAGAGTAGAAATCCAAGGAGGATGTGATGAGGTTGTATAAAGCACTGGTGAGACCGCACTTAGAGTTCTGTGTTCAATTACTGACCCAAAAACATTATGAAAAGAAGCTTTTGGGATTAGAGAGGGTGCACATAAGAGCAACCAGACTGAGGAATGTGTTGGAACAATTCAATAATTGATCATTTAATGTTTATCTGGGTTGATTAGTTCTCTTATTAATAATATGTAATTGACGTGTTACAAAGATCGAGGATTTACTATGAACACACATTCACGCGCAGACACAAGGAATGTTTAATCAATAGTAGTATTTTATTAAGTACACAAAATAATAAACAGAAATCAGAAAAGTCAGAAAGTAAATGTCTTAGTCTCTAAGCACAAAACACAATTCAAAAACTCTCACTGCCCTAACTTGACTAGCAGGCAATTGAAATATGACACCGCCTGTCTCCTCACACACCAGCAGCACTCGAGCAAGCTAGCAGCCTGTGACGTAGGAGCTTGCTCACACACACACGCCCACACCCAAGCACACAGCCTCAACTGAGATGATGCAGACAATCTTAGGATATATCACATTAAGCTTATTAATGGTATATAGATTAAGGATATGGCAAGTTTACTTTTAAATAAATTCTTTATACAACAATATGAGGTAGATTACTTATAGTTACTTCATCAAGTTTCACTAAAAGTTATTTCACACACAAAGTGTGCAAACTAAATAATTAACAGTACAATTCTATGTGAATGTGTTACAATTAATTAATTTAGTTACATGAAAGGAAAATGCAACTGGAATTATACTCAACAGTTCCTTGAAGCTTAGACTTTTGGTCTGCTGGCTTGGAAACTCAATCTGTTGCAGTGTCCAGTACAAAAACTTTCCTCTCAGCAACAAAGTCTTCAATCCTTCATTGGATCAAACTCTGCAACAAAGCTTTCACTTCTCGATAGAATTAACAAATAGCTGCAACAAAGTCTTCAGTCCTCGGTATAGGATCCACAACAGCGCCCGTCTGCTCTGTCCTCTTCGCTGAATCTTTTAGCTATGCAGGTAGCAGGGCACAGTTTCTTTTGGATACTGTGGTTGTAGGTGTACAGCAGACCCAGACTGGTTTCTCTGATAAGTCTCTGTAAGTTTTACGGCAGTCCTTCAGCCGGGCCACTGTCTCGTTGCTTGTGGTCGTTGACTTGCTTGCAGCTTGCTTTCTCTTATTGGGTCTGTATTCAGGCAGAGTCCCGTCTTGGTTCCGTTTTTAGGCAGAGTCCCGGAGTTGCAGCTTTGCTTAGCAGAGTGACAGCACCTTGTTTAGCATTTGATGTTTAGCGCAAAATGTTCAGTTTGGCTTGGATATTTATAGTCAGCAGTGTGAAGTAGTGGTTAGGGCTCTGGACTCTTGACCGGAGGGTCGTGGGTTCAATCGGTGTGAGGGACACTGCTGTTGTATCCTTGAGCAAGGTACTTTACCTAGATTGCTTCAGTAAAAACTCAACTGTATAAATGGGTAATTGTATGTAAAAATAATGTGATATCTTGTAACAATTGTAAGTCGCCCTGGATAAGGGCGTCTACTAAGAAATAAAAATAAAAAATAGTCTTTTTCACTCTGCTAAATAGCCACTTTCATGAGATCATTTGTGTATCTTGCCTAAACTCACAGTCCTTTTGATGTTTTAATGTCCTTTTCCACTGGTACATCACTAGTTTATGTCTGTCAGGAACCATGGGGCCCTTTTTCTTAAGACACAGCAATTTGCTTTTTTCCTAAGACACAGCAGTTTCATTAATTAGTCCAGTTATATCATTATTACATGTTCATGTATTATCATATTATCATATTCAGGGAATATGTCCCACAAATTAGATATGAAGGGAGATTGAAGAAACTTAATCTATTTAGCCTAGAGCAGAGAAGACTGGGTGGACAGCTTGACTGAAATCTTAAAAGTAGTTGACAAAGTTAACACCAGCCAATAATTTTAAGTGCAGCAAAGAAACCAGGACCAGAGAACACCATTGGAAATGAAGTGGAGAGAGAGGGTAGTAGATAGAGAATGGGATGATATGGAATGGGTTACCTAGCCATGTTGATGCCGAATCATTGTAAATTTTCCTATGTTCTTATGGGTGGAGTTTGTTTTTTTTTTGAGTATTTTTTTTTTTGCAGAACACATCATTTGCAACACAACTGGACATCCTTTAACTTGCTTCAGAAGACTACTTTTTATGTGGTGAACAGAAGTGCTTCTTGGAGAGATTGTTCCTGAAAAAATACAAGCTGATCCTTGGCCTGGTCGTGGATACCATGAGAGATCCTGCCACTCAGAATTTCACTTTTTATATGAACAAAAGAGAGGAGTGTAATCATTCTAAATATTTGCAGTAGTCCAGCCAGATATTTGTCCTCATCTAAGCTTGGTCAGTTCTTTTGTTTCTGATGAAATGGAAGGTGGTTCCAGACCTTGTCTTGACATTTTATGTGAAAATGAATGTGTCAACACAGAAAAGGATACCAAAGCCTGTAAATCAGAAGAAGAGTACTTTTACAGAGGGGGAAAAGTCTCATGGCTAAACTTTCATCTGTCTGAGATGCCAGAATCCCTACCTTTTATCAAAAGGGATAAGCATGAAGATCTGAAACAATTAATTGAAAAACAAAGCAATCTTTCCAGAAGTTTAGGGTGTGTTAATTTATTTCATTATGCAGGCTGTGGTGGAACTACTTTAGCCAAGCATGTTTTATGGGATTTGAGGAAAGTATTCAAGTGTGCCGTGCTTAACAATAACTTTGCTAAGGCAGCTGCCATTGCTTGTCAGGTGATGGACTTATTCATGAAGGGCGAAAGGAAACAGACTGTACTCCTTTTAGTAGATGATTTGGAAGCATCTGAAAATATTTACGAACTACGAAAGTGCATCCTGGATGAAATCGAACAAAAAAACATTAATCCTAAAAGCCCAGTGGTTATAATATTAAGCTGCATAAGATCTGAGGATCCTGCAGAAAGCATGAATACAAGCTTCACAGAGAGCGTGTACGTAACCAACAAACTGTCAGAGACGGAGCAATCCTTATTTGAGGAAAAATTACAGGCAATACAAGAATCTCATGAAAATCACGAAACGTTCTATGGATTTCTGATCATGAAAAATAATTTTCAAGTAAGCTACGTTAAAGATATTATCCATAAAACATTCAAAGACCTACAAGTCAGCAGTAAAAAAGCAAAGCTAATTTCCTTTCTAGCCTTGTTGAATTCTTATGTATCCAATTCTTCGCTGTTAGGGTCTGTTTGTGAGAGTTTTTTACAATCTAAAGATCCACTACATGGCAGTAAACCTTTGGAAGAACAGATGAATCCTTATTCTGATCTTTTAATTTGTTTTACAAATTCAGAGAAGACTGAGAGAGTTCGCTCGGCTCATAAAATGATTGCCATTCAGTGTTGTGAAGAGCTGGAAACAAAACAACGAAGCAGAAGCAAGATTACAAAAGACTTGCTCTCATCTTTGTTTGTGAAGGAAATGGATGCAGATAATTTGCTTATGCGTGACATCCAAGATATGCTGGTCAGAAGGCAAAAAAGCACCAAGTTTTCTCAATTGATTGAAGACATACGACGGTGTGAGAGAAACAATCACAAATGTATTGAGATTTTCACCAAAGCAGCCGTGTTGTTTGAAAAGAATGCAGTTATTCCTCAAGCTCTGGCAAGGTTTTATTATATCATAGAGAAAAACTTTCCAAAGGCAATCGAATGGGCAGAAAGGGCTAAAAAGAGAGCTGGAAATAATTCATTTGTTGCTGACACTTTGGGACAGGTCTACAAAAAACAAATGCACTCTAAAAGTAAACCAGATCTTAGTGCTGATGAGTTGGATGAATTTCTCGAAGTGGCAGAAAAAGCCATTGTTGCATTTCAGGAAGAACAAGATTTAGCTAATAAAGAAGGTCCAGCTGACTTAGAGAATCAGTGGACTAGAAAAAGGATAATGATTTATAATACCAGTGGGTTCTTTGGTGAGCTGGAAGTTGCTGGGTGTGTCTCTGACACTCTTTCCATGTTGTACCCACTCAAAGAGGAAATGAAGAAATTCTTAAAAAATGAATTGCAAATTGACAGCATCCATATAACTGATCGTAACAAACAGTTCCTTCGAGTACTTAAGAACAGGTCTTTCCTTCCCACACTAAAAGACCGTGTTAAAAAGGTTTTTGCTTTTTATGAGACCTATCTCACTTACTCCAAACCAAATCAGATGAAAGAAGAGAAAGATTACATTCCCAAAAGTGTGTCTGGTTGTTTTCTGAAGTATACAAGTTCAGAATGTAATGGTCACGTAGAACCCAAAGCTGAGGATGAAAGGGTCAATCAGAAGAGAAAATATTTAGAGACACAAAGAGCTGCAAGTTTTCCAGGACTCCTTCACTGCCTCTGTGAGAGAGGAGACCCTGACACAATGGAGAACATTTACCAGAGTTGGCAATACATTTACAATTCAAGAAAAAAAACTAAAGAAGATAAATTAAACTTTATCTTGGCGAACATTGTCCTTAACTGCATCAACCCAGAGTCTGGGAATATTACAGAGCCCACAGTCCTGGAAGGTATCCTGACAGATGTACTGCAAGATGAAGAAGAAGATAAACCTCAAACCTCAGCAGAGATGTATTTCCTAGCTTTGCTGCTGTTGTGGCCACAAGAAGGTACCGAGTCATACGTGAAACAAATCTGGAAATGCTTTGGAAACCAGTATGAAAACTATCTTCGTTCAAGATTTATTGTACCTCATTTCTTCCTTGGACAGTCCTCAGGACTAAACAGAGTTGTCCACAAATCCAAAATCGATACCTGCTTTGTTCATTTTTCTGAGACAATAAACAACAAGGTCAAAAACTTACTGCGTCGTGTAGAAGGCAGAACCGAGGGTCACAAGGTGTTTGCTCAGTGCGGCAATGTAAAAATCAGAGTGCAGCCTGCTAACATAGAAGACATAAGAAGAGACGACAAAGTCTCTTTTTTTTTCTGGGTTTACCATTAAAGGCCCAGTAGCATACGATATTCAATACTAATGGGGAAGCCCTGTAGAGAGTAAGTGAAATTGTTCATGACAGAAAAAGCTTCAGTTGTTAGCTTAACACAGTGCTGGCATTAGGGGGGCCCCAGCCTTGAGATCAATTTTTTTTTTTGTTGAGCTATTTACAAAGAAGACATTTATTATTATTTGTTTTATGAATTTCAGTTTGTAAACAAAATGAAATAAGTTCTAGCAATGTTCAAAATGGTTGTGCTGAATAACTGAAGCAAACTTATTGTGGGCACTTTATGTATCAATAGTTACCACATTCCTGAATAGCTTTAGGCATATTGATTTGACGTGTGTTCATATAATGTTGTTTTTCGCTTGTATTGAATGCATTTGTACTATGGGCTAAGTCTTGAAATGCAGACATGTGTTTGTTTTTTATAGAAATGTTTTTTTTGTACTTGATAACCTAACATTAATTTTAAAACTCGAAAAAATTGATGCCTCTGATTAATCGGTTTGTGTGAATAATTTCAATCTATAAACTTTTACGTATTGGGCAATCTTATATATGTTCCCATACAAACTAAATTGAGTTATTAATTAAATTGATCAGTCTTGTTACATAGTTGATTTATTAAATGTTTTGGATATCCTGTTTGATTAAACTTGTTCAGTCATCATAAAATATTTTTAGAATATGTTTTGTTGGATAATTTAAAAAAATATATTTTTTGACTAATTCAGAATCAGCTACAGCGCAGGGTTTATTTGGAGGGGTGGGGTGGGGGGGCTAAATCTTGGGTTTGCTTTTTATAGAAATGTTTTCATACTAACTTTTGTACTTGATAATCTTGAATCTATTAACAATAAGTATTGAACAATCTGATATATGTTTCAATATGAACTAAATTGAGTTATGAATTAAATTGATAAGTCTTGTTAATAATTGATTTATTAAAATGTGTGGATATCCTCATGTTTGATTAAACTGTCATCATAAAATATTGTTAGAAAATGTTTTGTTGGATAATAAAAAATGAAATGTTTTTGACTAATCTAAATTCAGCTCCACTTCACAGACTAGCACCAGTGCCCAGTAAATCCTAGTGGTTGTTAAGCCATTTTAATTTTAATTGTGGTTTTAAACTTTTTCAAATGTTATAAATACACAAACAAGTAAATCTTAGTGCCGGCACTGGTGTCACAAAGGATGCCTATTGCCTGTGCTTCTCCATCAGCGCTGCTGTGTAGTACTGGTGTAACATCAGAAGTGGTAGATCATCAGAATGCGGTACATTTACCAAAACGTGACCTTCGTCACGTCAGAAAATGGTAGGTTGTCAGGTTTTGGTATGTACAATGAATTACAATGAATCTCGCTGCTAATTTGTAAATAAAAGTGATAGAATTAGAAAGAGCGACAAACTACACCATTATAATTACCTAAACAGACTTTTAAAAGTATATACAATTTCATATAGAACGTGTAAGGGTGTTTATAATATAATCGGTGCTGTTAATGAACAGAAGCCCTTTACCAGATGTCTTCTATGGCATTGTAGAGGTTTCAGCGGCTATCAAATTAGCTTGGGAGCATGGTGCGTCCAGGAGAATATGGGTTCCCCTCCTTACTTATCCAGCTTTTATATAGAGAGGTTTTTTTTGCAGCAGCACAAGATATGTTTCCATTAAGATATCGAAGCGAATAGCGTCTTATGGGCATTTGAAATTCGGCAAAAGTAATGCGCATAATCAACCTAAAATTGGGTTTCCATTCAAATCAATTTCTAGCGGACAAACTGGCCGACGTGATGACGTTGTAGGCGGAGCTAAAATTATTCGCATCGAAAACTGAAATACGCTAGAAAAATAGTGCGACAGACCATTTCCACTCTTTAACCTGATTTTACTTTACAAATGTATGCAATTTTAAATATACGATGACGTATCACATCTAGCGAATAACCCCAGTTTACTAAACAGCAGTCCACTGTCCATCACTTCCCACCAGTTTATTATTCACAAAAAAATAATGATTCTGGTTATAGCCTACTATAAGGATAGCCTACTGTTTTCTCATAAATTACAGGAGCAGTTTCACCTTTTCTTGTCATGTATGAGAAATGTTAAATATTTAATAAGCACACACTTTTCATATTATGTTTTTTCTTTCTTTTCCCCCTCTTTTTTTCTCTTTTAATAAACAGGGAATAAACACGAAGTTAAGCATCTGACTGATTTTTATATACAGTCGTATATAGAGCATGTTTCAGTTTGTGTAAAATCAAGAGAGGACATTACGAAGGGAGCTTCAAACTTTGTTTTATGCAGGCTAATGATGTCACTATACTTCTAAAGAAAAAGGGGGAAAGGCAGAATGCTATACATGGTAAATGTACTGAATTTTCCTTGTAATTAATTACATTTATTACTGAATTTTATTTATATATTTACAAATAAAATATTAATTAAAATGTATGAGTTTATCAGAGTCATTTTTATATTAATGAAATTCATGCCATAAAAGCAAGGAATTTATTTGTACAGGAAAGATTAGTGTTCACGACGTGTGACGTGTAGATAGGCTACATTATTCTGTTCAAACTGGAGAATTAAAGCCATCGCGCACGTGTTCTCTGCAGCGGTTAACTTTTCAGCAGCAAAATGGTTTTAGCAGAAAAAACTCAATTTCAGGATGTTCTTGAACAAGGCCAAATAATACTGATGCTGTTACTGCAGCTTGCTTCAGCAGTTATCAATATTGTTAGGAGACGGAGAAGATCTAGAAGGCAGCTGTATCACCTGGAGCGGTTACTGCTCACAACCACACAACGGAATCCACCTCGAAAGAGTGTGTACAAGCGTTGCAATATATTTTGGGAACATATCGTGCAAGATCATTTTAATGATCAACGGTGGCGTACCCATTTCAGGGTGACCAGAGAAGCTTTTAACGAACTGTGCATTAAACTTGACCCGTATATTGCTCCAGAACAGTTCAGCCCTAGATCACCTATACCAACAGAAAAGAGAATCGCTATCGCTCTGTATAAGCTGGCTAGCTGTGCAGAATTTGCAGTCTCCCAGTTGCACCTGTTACTGTTAGTCGCCATTTTTTCCTCCCAGTAAAGAACTTCCTTAGGAGCTGCAGTGCACTTTGGGGGATTCGCTTATTTTATGCGAATAAAATTGTTTCCATTTAAAGTTATGCGCATTAAGGCACATTAATTCACATTTTCTGAAAATATCGACTTTCCTAAAACCCTAAGGTCTAGGGTTTTTAAAAGTTCGAATGAATGCGAATTATACTCATTTCCATTGAGCTTGTCACATATTTTTTCAATCCGTAAACTTTTAGCGAATAAATCCACTGCAATGGAAACACAGGCACAGTAAATAGTTCACCTTTTAATATAAACTAAACTAAAATAATAATGTCACGCGGGGTGACAAATGGGGCTGCAGCAATTATTATTTAGTGGTCTGATTTAATGTATTCACGTGTGCACGTAAATATGTGTTGCATTTCTTTTTTATGTTTTCATGCACGTTTTGTTCTGTTGTGTGCTGCAGCTTTAGATTCATTTAATAACCCTGAACTGATGTAATTAACATCGAATTGTGGAACCTGTGAGCTGGCTATCAGCGTATTTTGACTTGATTAGTGGCATTATGTGCACCTGGTACTGTTTCGGATTTCTTCCTATTTAAGAGGTAGGAACCAAAACAGAACAGAACCCTGAGTAGAGAGAGGAAACGGGAAGGAGGAAGCAACGGGTAGAGGAAGAAGAAACCTGAAATAGCGAGGCAAGGCGAAGAGGAGTTTGAAATGGGACGATTGCAGCGACCAGCCGGGATCAGCCAAGGAAGGAGGGACGGCGAATCGGGATGACAATCTAGACTGAGTTCTGAACTATATCACTTGTAGCTGCTGCTACATACCTGAGAAGTGCTACTTTAATCTAGCTTCGTTGGGTTTTTTAACAAGGAAGAAAGATACTGTATTTTTACCTTTGTCTTGTTTGTTGTTGTATGTGTATTTTACTGCTTTCAGCATTGTGTTTTTTTTTATCTTGTATGTTCTACTGTTTTGTGCAATAAACCCATTGTTGTAATAACTTTTAAAAGCTGTCTCCTGCGCTCTTGCTTGGTTTGGTTAGGCAATGCAACTGCTCTAAGCTAGTTAGAATTTGAACCTGTGGTCGGAAGAGGATATAGTTTTAATATTTTTTATTTAATCTTATCTAGGGTCCTAGTGCCCTGTAAACCACTGGGTGGCGTAGATCCGCAGACTACATCAGTTACAGTGAGTGACGTTAGCCATTTTTTGTTAGGTTGGGGCTGGTGAGGCGTCTCACCCCCTCCCTTGTCTCACAATAACCTTTAGCAATAGTTCAATAAAAGTATGTATAAAGCTACACAGGTAAATATTACTAGAATGGTATTACTAATACGGTTATACACATTGTACTATCTATGTAAATAACATGACAAACAGTGTTTTACTAGAATAATGATTGGATTTATTATAGTAACATAGAAGTTAGATGTCAATAAAAGAAAGTTTTCACTTTCAAACGATCAATACACAGTTGCTTTAAATTGCTGTTCAGTCCATATCCCTCCCGCATTTATCTATTGTGTTGTGTTAATTTGTTTTTCGTTGGAGTACTCTTATTTTCTAGGAATGTATATTGTATACAGCCGTATTTTCTTTTAAATCGAGTTAATGATAACTCCAGACTAAGCTGAGATCTGTTTTTCTACTGCGAGCTTGGGCCCCGCGTCTGGGAATGCTGCTTCTGATACTTCAACGTGACTGTCCTCCTGTGTCTGCGGGCAGGCAACGTGAGCAATTGTGGTTGTATTGCGCTGTACTTTTTGTTGAATCCAGCGATCTGGGATATTTACAGATTTAGGAAACCTGTTAAAGAGTATTTGGAGTGACTAGCGTTCCTCCAGCGCCTGATCTGATTTCTTTCTTTTATTTTTGTCTTCTGGGAGCTCTGATACACGTGTAATGCCGTCTTGCGTCTCCC
>JAHFZB010000483.1:0-44746 GCA_036884735.1 Huso huso
GGAAGTTACGCATTGCTCGGCTGTAACCACAGAGCCGCGCATGCGCAATTCGGCCTTAAAACTACCAGCCGCGTATCCGCATACTCGCCTTTCAAAACCGCATTTTACCATCTGGCGCAAAACGACACCAAAAATGAAGGCTCCGCGAGTTTCGAGGCCAGCTGGCGCACGCGCAGCAACCGTGTTAAACCACGGCCGCGCATGCGAACAACCGCTAAATCACTCAGCTGCGCATGCATGCGCTTTGGCTCTTCAAAATTGCATTTACCACGAGCGCGCAAAACGACAATCTTTCAAAAATGAAAGGCTCCAGTCGCGTGAACGCAGCCGCGACAATGCGCAGCAATCAGGCGAACGCCACTTACGCGCATGCGCAGGAACTCAGCTGGTAACCACCAGCTGCACATGTGCAGCAACTTGGCTAAAATCACGCAGCTGCGCGCATTCGCAGCGCCTCGGCTAAAACTGCAGTAACTGCGCATCCGTGATATGCTCGCTGTACAAACTGCATTTGCGCAGCACATGCGCTACACAGCCGCGATGTACAGCAACCGGGCTAAAGCACACAGCGGCTGCGCAGCAACCGCTAAACTATTATTGCTTATGTATGCGTCAGCGCAAAAAACCGCATTTTACCACGGAAGGCGCATGCGCAGGAACTCAGCTAAGGCCCGCGCAGTCCCGAATGCAGCGAGCTCGGCCAACAACTCGCACAGTTGCACGCGACCCGCATGCGCAAACATCGGCTAAACCTGCACATGCGTATGTGTGGCGCGCTCACCATTCAAAACCGCATTTTACCATTTATATACGCAAAACGACACAAAAATGAAAGTCCTGTGTAGTCTTGAAACGCGCCGCGCCTGCTCAGCAACGCGCAGCAATTGTGTGCACAGCACATCGACAACAGCTGCGCGCATGCGTATGGGTTCGCCGCTCAAAACAGCATTTTACCATTTATATGCTCAAACGACTGAAAACAGTGTTGAACACCAAAATGCCCAAGGCCTAGACAGTCCTACACAGCTGCACATGCGCATGCATTCGCTGTTCAAAACTGCATTTTACCATTTATATGCAAAACGACACTAAAATGAAAGGCCTGGCAGTTTGAAACGCAGCCGCGCATGCGCAGCAACTGTGGTTAAATCCACGCGCCGCGCACGCGCAACAACCGGGCTAACCACCAGCTGCGCGATGCATGGCGCTTGCTTTCAAAATTGCATTTTACCATTTATATGCAAACGCTAACTAAAAAATGAAAGGCCTGGCGCGAAGTCGCGGAACGCAGCCGCGCATAACGCACCGTGCCAACCACGCGCCGCGCATGCGCAGGAACTCAGCTAACCATCACGTACATGTGCAGCAACTTGCTAAAACCACGCAGCTGGCGCATTCAAGAGCGCCCAAACTGCACCCGCGCATCCGGTGACATGCGCTCGCTGTTCAAAACTGCATTTTACCATTTTATGCGCAAACGCTATACAGCAAGTCGGGTTATAACTACAGAGCTGCGCATGCAGTAACTCCGTTTGTAACCACTCAGCTGGCGCATCCATATAAGCCGCTTTTCAAACTGTAGACGACTATCTATATGCGCAGAAATCCACACCAAAATGAAAAATCCTGCGCAGTTCTGAAACGCAGCCGCGCACAAAGGTAACTGTGTTAAACCATTGTTGCGCACGCGCAACAACTGGCTAAAATCCACCAGCTGGCGCATGCATACAAGCGCTTCCTTCAAAACTGCATTTTACCATTTATATACGCGCAAAACGACACCAAAATGAAAGGCCCGCGAAATGGAACGCAGCCGCGTGACACGCAGCAACTGTGGTAAACCACGAGCGCGCATGCGCAGGAACTCAGCTAAACCACCAGCCGCGTGATGTGCAGCAACTCACAAACCGCGCAGCTGGGCATACAGCACCCCGACTAAAACTACATGTCGCACATGCATGCACTGCTGTTCAAAACTGCATTTTACCATTTATATATGCAAAACGACACTAAAAATGAAAGCGATCGCGCAGTCCTGAACGGAGCTGCGCGATGCACAGCAACTGTGCTTAAACCACGCAGCTGGGCGCATGCGCAGCAACTCGAAGAAACGCACACAGCAAAGTGCATGCAAAACTGCATTTTACCTTTATAAACCACGCAGCCATTAATGCAAATTGAAATGCCCGGCAGTCGCGGAATGCATGGCTCATGTGCAGCAGCTCGCCAAAACACGCATTGTGTATTGATATGCGGAATGACACCAAAATTGATTTTGCCCACAACACGGAAACGCAGCAAAATGAATGCCCGCGCAGTCCTGAATAGCTCTGCGCATGGAGAACCTCATAAAACTACCAGCTGCGTATGTACAGCAACTGGCGCTTTTCAAGACTGCATTGTTACAGCACCCTCAGCTAAAAACGACAATTAAAATGAAACCGCTCAAACTGCATTTTGCCATTTACGCACTGAAGCAATGCACAACAACTCGCTAGAGTCTGAACGCATCCTGCATGCGCAGCAGCTCGGCAAAACCACGAGATGCGCATGCCTGGCGTCACCCAGCAAAACCGCATTTTACCATTTATATGTGCGCAAAACGACACCAAATTTAAATAATGGAAAACGACACCAAAATTGAAATGCTCAGCAAGTCGCGGAATTGCAGCTGCGATGCGCAGCACATCGGCCCAAACCACGAGCTGTGTATGCTGCATGGGTTCGCCATTCAAAACAGCATTTTACCATTTATATGCGGAAAACGACACCAAAATGAAAGGCCCGCGCAGTGTTGAACGCAGCTGCGCATGCCCAGGAACTCCAGCAAAACTACGCAGCTGTGCATACAGCAACCTCGCCAGGTCAACGCAGCTGCGCACGCGCAGCACCAGCTAAACTGCGCAGCCGCGCATTTACGCATTTGTTCGCCGCTAAAAATGAAAGTTTTACCCTTTACGCAGCTGGAAAAACAGTAACTGACCAAAATTGAAATGCCGCACAGTAACTTGGCTAAACCACGTAGCCGCCTATGCACAGCAACTCGGCTAAAACTACGCATTCTGTGTATGCGATGCTCTGTGTTCAAAAATAGCATTTTACCATTTATATGCGGAAAACGACACCAAAATTGAAAGGCCTGGCGCGCAGTCCTGAAACGCAGCGCATGCCAGGAACTCAGCAAAACATACAGATGCGCATGTACAGCAACGGCCAAACCATGCAGCGCAAGACACTGACGGCGTTCCGCTCAAACCGTATTTTGCCATTTATATACTGGAAAAAACACCAAAATGAAAGGACTGCGCACACAGTTTACGCGCAGCAATCGCTAAACTAATGCTAGGCCGCGCAGCAGCAATTGAGACAAAACTACGCAGCCGCGCATGCTATAAGTCGGCGTAAAACACGCATTTTAGCATTTGCGCAGCAAAACAACAAAAAATGAAAGGCCTGGATTCTGAACGAGCCGCATTTTCAAAACAACATTTTACCATGCGCATGCGCAGGAAAGCTCCACCAGCCGCGCAGCAACTCGGCTAGTCCTGAGCTGCGCATGCACAGCAACTGGGTAAAAACCACGCAGCTGCGCATGCGTAGTAACCGGCTATAACCACAGCTGGCGCATGCTTATGTGTTCGCCGCTGAAACAGCATTTTACCATTTATATACGGAAACGACACCAAAATGAAAGGCTCGATGTCCGAACGAGCGCGCATGCGCAGCAACTGTGCTAAAACTACACAGCCGCACTTCGCAGCAACTCAGCCAAATTGCACCTGCACATGCGTTAAACATCGCCAATTTTACCAGCCAAGACGCCATTACCACGTCGTAGTTCAAACTGCATTTAAAATTATATGTGCAAAGGACACCAGAAATGAAAGGTTTACGCAGTCTCTGAACGTTGCTTTTAATAAACACACAAATAAAACAAAACACAAAACAAACACAAACCACGCATCTGCTTACTTACTAGCCAGGTTTTCCCGCCAGAAACGGTATTTTACCATTTATATGCTTACCTATACTAAAAATGAAAACCCTGTGGTTTAACACACTGAACTTGGCGCATGCGCATAACTGCTCGGTAAACTAGCACCTCCGCATCCGCAGCGTTCGACGTTCAAAACCGACGCAGACAGCACGCATATGCTCTTAAATCCCAAAACCGAAGGCCTGGCATTAATGAACGCAAGCTGGTTGCTGGAAATAATCTCGGCTAAAACAAATTAATGCGCAGTACCGGTCAAAATTGTAACTCAGCATGATTCAAAACTGCATTTTACCATTTCCACGCGTTGCTGAAAACGGAACGGAGCTATGCATGCAGATCCCTTGCTCAAAACACAGGCCACTTGGACGTATGCAGCAGCTTGGCTAAAACACAAGCTGCACCCGCCGAGTGCCAAAACTGCATTTTACCATTTATATGCGCTCAAACCGCAGGGTAAAATCGTCCACGCCCGCGGGTCTGAATGCACCGCGCATGACAATAACCGAGGGATCCTACGCAGTTCCCGCATGCCCAGCACACGCTTAAAAGTAGGCAAAGCACATCCAGCTCAAAACAGAGGTCTGCATTTATATGCGCAGCGACAATGTAAAATGAAAGGGGAGAACGCAGTGACGCGGGGAACCGACGAACCACGCAGCTGGGAGCGAGCAGTAACTCGGCTAAGTGTCCGGGAGGAGGCGGCGCAGGGACCAGGTGGAATTTGCCTGATCCTCAAAACTCCTCCAAAAAT
The DNA here is from genome assembly GCA_036884735.1 of Huso huso. Classification (NCBI taxonomy): domain Eukaryota; kingdom Metazoa; phylum Chordata; class Actinopteri; order Acipenseriformes; family Acipenseridae; genus Huso; species Huso huso. The sequence continues at coordinate 4,749 of JAHFZB010000483.1, forward strand.
AAAAAGGCACGCATAGTCTTTACCGCCAGCTGCGCATAGCCAGGGCAACCGCCAGCCGAACAGCTGGACTGACCAGGGGTGGTGGTCGGGGCTGTGGTGGAGGTATGCATTCCCTTCAAAACCGAATTTTACCTCCTCTGGGCTCTGGCATACAAAAATGAAAGGCCCGCGCATTGCTGCCCCTCAGCTGGCAGCGGTGCTCCCTTGGGCCCTGGCAGCGGCAGCCCCCAGCTGCACACATGCGCAGAACATGGGCTCTGGCAGCGGCAGCGCGCATGGGCGCTGGCAACGCGATAAAATTATACCATTTTATGCGAAAACGCCAGCAACAACCGTAAGCAGTCCACGCAGCTGCTTACGCGCAGCAACCAGCAACCATAGCCGCGCATGCGAGGAAACCAGCCAGGTCCACCGCCAAAATATGTGCAGCAACTCGGTTAAACTATGCAGCTGCACATCTGCAGCGCCCGGGTTAAAACTGCACCCAACCAGACGCGCTCGCTGTTCAAACCGCATTTATCACGGCGAAACGCTATACACAGCAAGTCGGTTAAATCCAGAGCTGCGAGAGGCAGGCTCATCTAAACCACCAGCTGCGATCCAGAGCTGGCTCTTTCAAAACTGCATTTTACCATCTATATGCGAACGACACCAAAATGAAAGGCCTGGCGAGTTCTGACGCGGCTGCGCATGTGCAGCAATTCAGAAGAAATCCACGAAGGCGTGGCGCGCAACACCGCTAAAATCCACCAGCTGCGTGATGACATGCTGCTTATTTCTTCAAAACTGTGACATCTTACTCATTCGAGCGCGTCATTGCTCAAATTGTACATTTTACCATTATATGCGCAATACGACACCAAAAATGAAAGGCCTGCGTAGTCCAGAACGCTGCGCATGCGCAGGAACTCAGCTAAACATATTATCTCGCTAAACTGCAGCGCGCGCGCAGTATCGGGCAAAATTACGCAGCATGCTAAGCGTGTGTTTGCCTTTCAAAACTGCTTTTTAACACGAGGCGCGCAAAACGACACCAAAAAATGAAAGGCCTCCAGTCCGAACGCAGCTGCGCATGCACAGCAACTGAGCTAAACCCACGCATATGCGCATGCAGCACACACCAAAAACCGTAGAGCGCATGCCATTTATATGGCGAAAACAACACTAAAAATGAAAGGCCTGACAAACTACGCAGGCTGCGCATGAGCAGCAACCGCTAAAATCACGCAGCTGCGCAGGCGCAGGAACTCAGCTAAAACTATTTTAACATTTATATGCAGCAAAACGGCTAAAAATGAAAGGCCTCCGAACCCGCTGCAAGCGCGTATGCGCAGCAACTCAGCTAAATACACAGATGCGCATGCGCAGCACCGGCTAAACTATGACCTGCGACATTTATGTGTTCGCCTTTCAAACTGCATTTTACCATTTATACGTGAAAAACGACACCAGCGAAAGGCGGAACAGTCCTGAACGCAGCTGGCGCATGCACAGCAGCCGCTAAACTACGAGCCGCGCACGCGCAGTACCTTGGCTACAATTGCACCCGCTTGCTCAAAACCGTGATTTTTTACCATTTATATGCGCAAACACTAAAAAATGAAACGCCTGCAGTCCTGAACGTGAGCAAATAACAACTGTGCCAGCGCAGCAACCCGCAAAAACTACGCAGCAGGAACGCAGGCGCGCGCCGACGCTCAAAACCATTTTACCTTTATATGCGACACCAAACCCAAAAACGAAAAAGCCGCGCTGCAAGTCCTGAACGCAGCCGCGCATGCGCAGCAGCTCTGGCAACCACGCAGCTGCACAGCACAGAAACCGGCTAAAATTGCACCTGCGGCGCATGTGTTTGCGGTTCAAAACCGCCAAAATTTATATGAGCTCGCGCAGCGATACGCAATTAAAACTACCAGATCCCATCCAGAGCCGCTCTTTTCAAAACTGCATTTTACCATTTTATATGGAAAACGACACCAAAACGAAAGGCCTGCACAGTCTCGGAACGCAGCGCGCATGCGCAGGAATCGGTAAAACCACCAGCTGCACATGCGCAGTACCGCCAAAAGTACGCAGCCGCGCATGCGCGTAAGGTTTGCCGCTCAAAACTGCATTTTACCATTTATATAATTCGGGCGACACCAAAAACGAAATTGCAGGAACTCAGCTAAACTGCTCAGCGCGCATGTGCAGCAACTTGGCTGGGGCACGCGCAGCTGCGCATGCGAGCAATACCGGCTAAAATTGCACCTGCAATGCGTAAGTATTGCCGTTTAAAACTGCATTTTACCATTGTAACGGCCCGTCACAACCGTTCATTTGCCCTTTTAAAATTACATTGAGACACAAGAAATGGAGTTTTAAGCGCAGTCGCGCTGCTTTTAATAAACACAACAAAACAAAACATTCAAAACAAACACCGCACACCTGATTTGGGCACTTCAAACAGCATTTTACCTTTTATATAACGGAAACGGTTGCCGTTTACCTGTTAGCAAAACCAAAACCCACAGGTTTAACACAGCGCTTAAATTTACGACACGCTCGAAGCAGAGCATAACCTCTTCTGCTTCCTTCTACTCAGCAGCGTACAGACAGGCTGCACGTCTTAAATCCCCGCCTGGCATTATTTTACAATAAAACCGCATTTACCATAATTAAACGGAAAACAAATTAAAAAACATAAACAATTAAACAAATGTGCACGCAGCATGAGTTTTAACCCCTCCTGCCGCTGTTTCTCAGCTCGCCCATCCCCCCCTTGTCCACGCAGCTGGCGCATGCGCAGAACACCGCTCAAAATAGCATTTTACCATTACGCGCAGCAACGGAAAACTACACCAAAAATGAAATGCAACCTCGACAAAATCCGCGAGCCGCGCGCGCGTCAGGAAGCCAGCAAAACCACGCAGCTGGCGATGCACGCCAACCTCAGCTAAACCGCGCAGCGCGCATGCCAGCACCCCAGCTTAAACCATGCAGGGCGATAATGTGATTGGTCGCGTCTTTCAAAACTGCATTTTGCCATTTATACGGAAAACCACAAAATTGAAAGGCCTGGCGCAGTCGCGGAACGCAGCCGCGGCGCAGCAGGCAAACTGCCCAAACCACGCGCAGCAACTCGGCGAAAAGCGTCAGCCGCGCTCAAACCTCGGGTTAAAATTTTACCATTTCTATATTTGGTCGCACAAAAATGATTTACCATTTAGTACGGAAAATGCACACCAAAATGAAAGGCTCGCACAGTCCTGAACGCAGACAGCAACTCGGGCGGCAAACCTCCAGCTGGGCTTACGCGCAGCTCCTCCCTTAAGACTCCAGGCAGCCGCTCATCCGCTGGGCTCTGGCGCTCAAACTCCATTTTAGCTTTTATATATGCAAAACTCCTCCCCAAATGAAAGGCTCCCTCCCTGGGCTCTGAACGCAGCTCCTCCCCTCTGGGCTCTGGCAGCGGCAACAGCTGTCACTCCCTCTCGGCGCAGCAACTCAGCCAGTACGCTAGCCTGCCCATTTTCTGGAAACAACTAAACCACCAGATGCTCCTCCCTTTCCAGCTCGCGTAAAACCCCACTGCTCCATCTCTCAGTCTGCTAAACCGCACCAACGGTATTGCATATGTGTTCTGTCTTTCAAAACTGCATTTTCTCCATTTTCTAGGCGCGTGGGCGACACACAAAATGAATGGCCAGATGAGACCCCGGAACTGCTTTCAGGATTCGTTGCCCAATTGTTAAAATTGCAGCAGCCAGGACACAAGAAATGGCTCGCCGCTCAAAACAGCTACTTTTAATAATTTAAATAAAGAAAACACAAACAAAAATGAAAGGCCTGACAGCACTGAACGCAGGTTTTACGCGCAGCAACTGTGCAGGCACGCGTTCGCTAGCGGCGTTAGCGCAAACCAGCCAAAACTACCACCGCATTTGCAGGAACTCAACCAAACCACCACTGCTCGATGCGCAGCACCTCTTCTAAACCACGCAGCGATAGCAGCACCTTGGCTAATTGCACGCCGAACATGCGCATGTGTTTTAATTTTCAAAACCGTATTTTACCATTTATATTAAACACAAAACACCACAATGCGCAATGGCTGTGGTAACGGAACAGCCGCTGCGCGCAGAGCACCCCGCAGGAGCGCAACCCTCCCGCGCATCGCCAACCCAAAACAGTATTTTATTTATATACAGAAAACGATCCCAAAATGAAAGGCCTGGACAGTTCTGAAACCGCAGCTGGCGATGTGCAGCAATCCGTGCAAGGCACACAACCGCATACGCGCAGGAACTCGCTAAAACTGCCTGCGCATCCGTGGCGTTTGCCATTCAAAACCGCATGTTACCATTTATATGCGCTCGCAGTCCTGAACGGAGCTGCGCATGCGTAGAACTCAGCTAAAAACTGCTCCAGCTGCATGTGCAGCAGCTCAATAAACCACGCAGCCGCACAAGCACACACCAACTAAAACCGCACCTGCGATCCGCATATTTGCCGTGCTCGGCTAAACCATTTACAGTTGCACATCCTGAACGGAGCTTACGCAGCAACTAAAACAGCACCTGCACGTATGTGTTGCGCTCGCAAAACCGCTTTACCTTTATATACGGAAAACCACAATTAAAAAAATGAAGCGGGGAACAGTCGATGCGAAAGCAGCTCGTCAAAACCACGACACAGAAAATTACACAGCCGCGCATGCAACAATCAGCTAAAACTAAAGCCGCGCACGCGCAGCAACTCAGCGGCGTGCGTTGCGTTCGCCGTTCAAAACCGCATTTTACCATTTATATACACAAAACGATACCAAATGAAAGGCCTGTGCAGTCCTGAACGCATTGGCGCATGCACAGCCCCTCGGCTAAAACCACGAGCCAGGCGCGTATTGGCCGCTCAAAACAGTATTTTACCATTTATATACAGAAACGACACCAAAATGAAATGCCCAGCAGTCCTGAACGCACGCGCATGCGCAGGAACTCAAGCAAAGAACACAGCGTTCGCGCGGCACCGCGAAATTACAGCTGCACATGCTCAATAACTCGGCTAAACTGATGCAGCTGGCGCATCCAGATGCTCGACGCTTTAACCCCTGCATTTACCATTTTATGCGCAGGGTAACAACTGTGTGTTAGGGTCCAATGAAGGCGCATGCGCAGCAACTGTGCTAAACTACTCAGCTACACATATGGTGAAATCGGTTAAATTGGCGTAGGCTGTTAAGCGCAGCACCTCGGCTAAACTGCACCTGCGATCCAGATGTCTTCGCTGCTCAAATTGCATTTTACCATTTACGCGCAGTCGTTGTGCAGCAACCAGCTAAACCACACAGCTGCATGCTAGTAACTCGGTTTTAAATTCCACGCAGCTACGCTTTCAGACATGTGTTTGACGCTCAAACCGCATTTACCATTTATATGCTAAAACACACCAAAATTAAATGTCTGCGTAGTCCGGACACAGGCTGCGCATAGGAACTCAGCTTAACTCCACTCAGCTGCGCATGCAGCAGCTCGGCTAAACCACCAGTTGCGCATCCGTATGCCTTCAAAACTGCATTTTTACCATCTATGGCGCGCGTAACACCAAAATGATTGGCCCGCGTAGCTTGGAACGCAGCTGCGTTACGCGCAGCAACTCGCTAAACTACACAGCTGGCGCACGCGCAGCATCTTAGCTACGAACTACACAGCTGCACATGGCGCGTCACTAAACCGCATTTTACCACGATAATGTAAAACGACACTAAAATGAAAGGCCTGCACAGTCCTGAATGCAGCTGGCGCAGCGCGCAGCAGCTCGGTTTAACCACGCTGGCGCATGAGGAACTCAGCTACCACTCAGCTGCACATGTGCAGCAACTCGGCTAGTTCACGTTAGCCGCGCATTCGCAGCTGCCCGGGCGAACCGCAGCTGCGATTTGCCGACGCTCAAAACTGCATTTTACCATTTATATGCGCACAACGATCCCCAAAACGGAGCCCACAGTCCTGAAACTGTGGTGGGATGCCACCATCTCGCAAAACTACGCATAAATACGCGCAGCCGGGCTAAAATTGCATCCGTAAGTGTTTGCCATCCAAAAACTGCATTTTACCTTTGAGCAGTGGAAAACGGAGCCGCGCGTGCAGAACTCAGCCAAAACTGAAATGCAGCCGCGGCGCAGCAGCTCGCCTAAAACCACGCATTACAGAAAATTAAGGCCAGCCGCGAATGCACAGTACCTCAGCTAAATATGCAGCGCATGCAGCAACTCAGCTAAACTATGCAGCCGCGCACACGACGGTCGCCAAAACTGCATTTTACCATTTATATAACGGAAAACGACACCAAAATTGAAAATGCCTACAGTCGTGACGTAGTTGCGTTACGCGCAGCAGCTCGCCTAAAACTACGAGATGTGTGCGCGATGTATTCGTCGCTCAAATAAAACATTTTACCATTTCATACACGGAACGACACTGTATCTGAAATGCCTGGGCGCAGTCCTGAACGCAGCCGCGCACGCGCAGAAAACTCAGCAAAACCACCAGCCGCGCATGTACAGCAACCGGGTTAAAACTATGCAGCTGCGCATGCAGCACCCAGCTAAACTATGCAGACACGACGAAACCGGGCTGCTCAAAACTGCACGGCCATTTATATACTGGAAAACAATACCAAAAATGAAAGGCCTGCACAGTCCTGAACGCAGGCCGCATGCGCAGCAGATTGGCTAAAACTACTAGCTGGCGCATGCCAGCAACTCGGCTAAAACCACCAGCTGCGCATGCGCAACTCGCAAAAACAAAACGCAAGCTGCGATATGTATTTGGTCGCCTTTCAAAAGTATTTTACCATTTATATAACGGAAAACGACCAAAAATGAAAGGCTCGCACAGTCCTGAACGCAGATGCGACATGCGTAGAAACCGTAGTAAACTACTCAGCTGCATTACGCGCAGTACCTCCGCTTAAAAGCACGCAGCTGCGCATCCGTGTCGCTCGACGTTCAAAACCGCATTTTAGCTTTATATATGCAAAACGATACCAAAAACGAAGGACTGCGCAGTCCTGAACGCGCTGCGCATGCGCAGGAACTGTGCCAAAACCGGCCAGCTGCGCCGCGCAGCAACTCAGCCAGCACGCAACTGCGCACGCGCAGAACTCAACTAAAACTACCAGATGCGCATGTGCAGCAGCTCGCTAAAACCACGCAGTTACTACGCGCAGTACCTGGCTAAAAAACTGCACCTGCGCATGCATATGTGTTTGTCTTTCAAAACTGCATTTTACCATTTATATGCGCAAATGACACCAAAAATGAATGGCCTCGCAGGCGTGAACGCAGCTGCGCGATGCGCGCGCAATTGTGCTAAAGTACGCAGCTGCGCATCCGCATGTCATTGTTCAAAACAGCATTTTACCATTTATATACAGAAAACGACACCAAAAATGAAAGGCCTGGACAGTCCTGAACGCAGCTGCGCATGCGCAGCAACTGTGCTAAAAGTACGCAGCTGCGCATGCGCAGGAACTCAGCTAAAACTACTCAGCTGCGTATGTGCAGCAACTCGGGTTAAAATCATTCAGCTGCGCATGCAGCACCTCCGAAGCAAACTATGCAGCTGCGCGATGCGCCAGCAACCGGGCTAAAATTGCAGCTGAATACGCGATGTGTTTGCTGTTCAAAACTGCATTTTACCACGAGGCGCGCCACAAGCGTCGTCGGAAACGGAGCTGCGCATGCGCAGCAACTGTGGTAAACCACCAGCTGCGCACGCGCAACAACCCCTTAAAAGTCGCCAGCCGCGCATCCGTAAACGTTCGACGTTCAAAACTGCATTTTACCTTTTATATATGCACAACGATCCCCAAAACGAAAGGCCTGCACAGTCCTGAACCAGCTGCGCGTACTCACCATCGGCTAAAAAACTACGCAGCGCACATGCGCAGTACCGCTAAAATTGCACCTGCACCACGCGTAAGTGTTTGCCATTCAAAACTGTATGTTACCATTTTATAAGCTGCATGATAAATGGAGCTGACTGCGTGTGCAGGAACTCAGCCAAACTGCTCCAGTTGCGCGCGTGCAGCAGCTCGGCTAAAACTACGCAGCTGCACAAGCACACGGCTAAAACTGCCTGCGCATCCGTGATGTATTTGCCGTTTCAAAACTGCATTTTACCATTTATATGCGCCGCGGTCCTGAGCGGAGCTGCGCACGCACAGCAACTGGTAAAACTACTCAGCTGCGCATGCGCGCAGCAACTCCGTAAAAGTACGCAGCCGCGCATCCGTATGCGTTCGATGTTCAAAAACCGCATTTTACCTTTTATAACGGAAAACGACACCAAAATTGAAATGCCTGCGCAGTCGCGGAATGCAGCTGCGATGCGCAGCAGCTCGTCTAAAACATTACAGAAAATTACACAGCCGCGAATGCACAGTACCTCAGCTAAAACTATGCAGCCGCGTACGCGCAGCAACTCATTAAAACTATGCAGCTGGCGATACGTATTTGGTCGCCTTTCAAAACTGCATTTTACCATTTATATACGGAAACGACACCAAAATTGAAAATGCCTACGTCGTGAATGCAGCTGGCGCATGCGCAGCAGCTCGCCTAAAACCACGCAGCTGTGTGTATGCATTAAATCGTTCAAAATAGCATTTACCATTTCGCACGGAAAACGACACCAAAATTGAAATGCCTGGCGGTCCTGAAGAGCCGCTGGCCGCGCAGGAACTCAGCAGCAAAACTACCAGCAGCGTGTGCAACAGCAATGTAAACTGGCGCAACTGCGCGTATACCCTCGGCTAAAACTATGCAGCTGCGCGTACGTGTTGTTCATTGTTCAAAACTGCATTTTGCCATTTATATACTGAAAACAATACTAAAAATGAAAGGACTGCACAGTCCTGAATGCAGCCGCGTGCGCGGCAGACTGGCTAAACCACGCGGCTGCGTGTGCGCATAACTCGGCTAAAACCATTCAGCCGGCATGCGCAGCAACTCGCCTAAAACTATGCAGCTGCGCGTGCGCGTATTTGGTCGCCTTTCAAAATTGCGGCTGAACATTTATATTTGGTTCAAAACGACACCAAATTTAAATGCGCTGCGCAGTCGTGAGCTGAACCGCGCATGCGCAGGAACCGTGTAAAACCACTCAGCTGCACATGCGCAGCAACTCCGTAAAGTACGCGCAGCCGCGCATCCGTGGCGCTCGCCGCCGCTCAAAACTGCATTTACCATTTATATATCGGAAAAGCCATCCCCAAAACGAAAGGCCTGACAGTCCTGAACGCGGCTGCGTGCGCACCATCTCAGCTAAAACTACGCGGCTGCGCATGCGCAGTACCTGCCAAATTGCACCTGCACATGCGTGAAGTGTTTGCCATTCAAAACTGCGTATTTTACCATGTCGCTGAACTGATCGTCACACGGAGCTGCGCATGCTCGGAACTCCTTTAAAATTGCTCAGACACAAGAAATGAGCTCGGCGCAGTCGCAGCTGCTTTTTAATAAACACACAAATAAAACAACCACAAATCAAACATGTATTTGCCGTTCAAAAGCATTTACCAGGTTTTCCTCACGCAGTCTGAACAGACTGCTTGTGCACAGCTGCCAATGGTAAAACTACTCAAAACCCCACAGGTTTAACAACAGCACTAAATTTACGACTGCGGAAGCAGAGTATCGTCGATGCTTCCTTCACCAGCAGCACCGGAAAGCGACACTGAAGTTAAAATCGCCTGCGCATTAATTTACACGGCTGCGCGGAGATAATTCGTCTAAAATTAAAAAAACAATAAAATAAACAAAAATGTAATGCACAGCAGCCTGAATGCAGGGAGGTTTGCAGCAGCCGCGCCCAAAACCACTCATAACCAGAAAATTAATATCCCCCTGCGCGCACAAGATCAGGCTAAACGTGCAGCCTCCCAAAACTGCAGCAACCACCCTAAAGTCCATGCAGCGACCCTTCCACGGGGTCGCCTTCAAAAACCGCATTTTACCATGCGCAGCACCTCGGAAAACTACGCAGCTGTGTATGGGACCCCATTCGAAATTCAAATAGCAGTCACAACCATTTCTGGATCAGCAAAACGAAACTGCAATTGAAATGCCTGCGCATGTCCTCCGCTCAAAATAGGGAGCGACCAAACCAGGCAAAAAACGCGACACCAAATTGAAAATGCCTGCGCAGGCTAAAACTATGCAGGAGGAGCGGATGCGCACCTCAGCTAAAACTATACCAGCTCCGCGTATGTATTCGCCGTTCAAAACTGCAGGGAGGTCCATTTTATATGCGCAGCAAACAATCCAAAATGGTGCAGCCTCAAAATAGGACCAGCGACGTCGGGACTGGACCGTAGGGGTGGTGGTCGGGCTGTCCTGAAAGGCAGGCTGCTTACTCCGAGGAACTCAGCAAAAACCTCCCCTGCGTATGGCAGCAGCAGCTCGGCTCCCGCGCAGCTGGCAGTGGCAGCACCTCAGCTAAAACCGCGAAGCGGCAGCTCCTCCCCTCTGGGCTCAAACTGCATTTTGCCATTTGGGCTCTGGCAGCGGCAGCTCTAAAATCTGGGCCTGCACAGTCCCGAAACCTGGCTGCGCATGCTCCTCCAGATTGGCTAAACTACGCAGCGGCGATGTGCAGCAACTCCCTCTGGCAGCGGGGAGAGCGCGAGCACCAGCTAAAGCCTGTTCTCATTTCTGGAGCAACCGCCAAATTGCAGTTGGCCATGCGACAGGTTTCCTGTTCAAACCCCATTCTCTCCCACTTCAGTCTGCGCAGCTTGAGCAACGGAGCTGCGATTTATTCTCGCACTAACTGTGCTAATGGTCTCGCAGGGCAGCCCACACACCTGACAGCAGATGTAACGGGCTAAAACTCAAACGCGGTTACGTTGCCCCAGCAAACCTCCCTAAAACTGCAGGCCTGCGCATGCATGTGTGTTTGGCTTTCTTTTAATAATTTTACCAACATGCAAAACAAAAAACAGTACCGGCTAATTTGCAGACGTGAGCACAGCTGCACATGTGTTTGCCCTTCAAAACGGTAATTTTACCATTTATATGCGCAAAACGAAACCAAAAAAGCAGAGGTTTATAGACAACGACAGCCAAAACTGCTCACTGCGTATGTCAGAAGCGCAGCAATAACTGTGCCAGCACGCAGCTGCACCGCATAGACAGGTTCACTGCTAAAAAAACTCGTATTTTTACCGCTTGCAGAAAACCGGATGGGGAGACAGCAAAAATAAAAGGCCTATGCGCAGCAAAACAATAAAACAATAACTGCGCATAAAAGCGCAACTGAACAGGCCTGCATGCGTTGCCTTTATAACCCGGAAATTTACCCAAATTTGAAATGTCCGCGAGTCGCGGAGCGCATCCGCGCAGCTCGCCCAAAACCACACACAGAAAATTACTGAAGGCGCATGTGCAGCAGCTCAGCTGGGGTAAACTACAAACTGCACATGCAGCAACTCCGCTAAAAATGCACCTGCACATAATGTATTTGGCCGCCAAAACCGCATTTTACCATTTATATACGGAAAACGATAATCAAAAACGGAAATGCCTACACAACCGCGGAACCACCAGCTGCGCGCGGCGCAGCAATCCAAAAGCACGCAGCGTGTATGCGCATGCAGCTCGCTCAAATAGCATTTACCATTGCGCATACCGGAAACTGCACACCGCAAAATTGAAATGCCCGCAGTCCTGAAAAACTGCCTTTTACCATTTAAATCAGCAAAAACTCAGCAAAATGAAAGGCCTCGGACAGTCCTGAACGCAGCTGCGCATTACGCGCAGCACCTCAGCTAAAACTACGCACCTGGCGACACGTATGGTTCATTGCTCAAAACAGCATTTTACCATTTATATACGGAAACGACACCAAAAATGAAAGGCCTGACAGTCCTGGAACGCAGCCGTTACGCGCAGCAACTGTGCCAGTACGCAGCCGCGCATGCAGGAACTCAGCTAAACCACCAGCCGGGATGTGCAGCAACTCGCTAAAACTATGAGTGCATGATATGCATTTGGTCGCCTTCAAAGTGCATTTTACCATTTATATACGGAAACGACACTAAAAATGAAAGGCCCGCACAGTCCTGAACGCAGATGCGCGCAGAAAACCGTAGTAAAACCACCAGCTGCATACGCGCACCTCCGCCAGTGCACGCAGCTGCGCATCCAGAGCGCGTCGACGCTCAAAACTGCATTTTAGCTTTTACATATGCAAAACGAAAACAAAAAAGCGACCGCGTAGTCCTGAACGCAGGCTGGCGTATGCGCAGGAACAACCAGCTAAATTCACACAGCGCGCTGCGGCGCAGCAACTCAGCCAGTACGAACCGCGCATGCGCAGGAACTCAACCAAACCACCAGATGCATTTGGCGGCGTGCAGCAGCTCGGCTAAAACCACACCAAAAGTTGCACAGTCGCGCAGTACCTGGCTAAACTGCAACCGCGCAGCTGTGTATGTGTTTGTCTTCAAAACTGCATTTTACCATTTATATGCGGAAAACGACACCAAAAAATGAATGGCCCGCGCAGTCCTGAACGCAGCTGCGCACAGGAATTGTGCAAAACACGCAGCTGCGCATCCGTACAGCAACGCCGCTCAAAACAGCATTTTACCATTTATAGACAGAAAACGACACCAAAAATGAAAGGCCTGGACAGTCCTGAACGCAGCCGCGCACGCGCAGCAACGTTTGCACGCAGCGCACGCGCAGGAACTCAGCTAAACTACCCAGCCGCGTATGTGCAGCAACTCGGCTAAACCATTCAGCGCGCATGCCAGCACCCTGCCTAAAATGCGGCGCAGCATGCGAGCAATCGGCTAAATTGCAGCTGAACAAAATGTGTTTGCTGTTCAAAACTGGAATTTTACCAAATGATAGGCTCACGCAGTCCTGAAACGCAGGCTGCTACGCGCAGGAACTGTGGTAAACCATCAGCCGCGCATGCGCAGCAACTCCGCGGCAGCACGCAGCTGCGCATCCGTAATGCGTCACGCTCAAAACCGCTTTTTGCCCTTTTATATGCACAACGATCCCTAAAAATGAAAGGCCTGCACAGTCCTGAACGCAGCCGCGCATGCTCACCATTGTGCAAACCACGCAGCTGCATACGCGCAGTACCGGCTAAATTGCACCTGCACACGCGAAGTGTTTGCCATTCAAAACTGCATGTTACCATTTATACGCGCGCCAGTCGCGGAATGGAGCTGGGCGCTTTTTGCAGGAACTCAGCAAAACTGGAGTTTTGCGATGTGCAGCAGCTTTTTAATAAACAGCTGCAAAAGCACAACAAAACAAAAACTGCACCCGCATCCGTGAGTATTTGCCGCTCAAAACCGCATTTTACCATTTATTGCGCCGCGCAGTCCTGCAAAACGGAGCTGCGCATGCACAGCAACTGTGGTAACCACGACTGCGCGCATGCGAAAGCAACTCCGCTTAAAAGCACGCAGCAGCGCATCCAGACAGGTTCGATGTTCAAAACTGCATTTTACCTTTATAGACGGAAAACGACACCAAAATTGAAATGCCTGGGAGTCGGAATGCAGCTGCGCCGCGCAGCAGCTCGCCTAAAACCACGATTACAGAAAATTACACAGCCGCGAATGCACAGTACCTCAGCTAAACTATTCAGCTGGCGCATGCGCAGCAACTCAGCTAAAACTATGCAGCTGATATACGATTTGGTCGGCTTTCAAAACTGCATTTTTACCATTTATAACGGAAAACGACACCAAAATTGAAATGCCTACACAGTCACGGACGAAGCGGGCATGCACAGCAGCTCGCCTAAACCACGCAGCTGTGTATGCGATGCATTCGCCGCTCAAAAATAGCATTTTACCATTTCTATACGGAAAACGACACCAAATTGAATGCCCGCGCAGTCCTGAACGCAGCCGCGCATGCGCAGGAACTCAGCAAAACCACCAGCCGCGCATGCACAGCAACTATGCACATGCGCAGCACCTCAGCTAAAACTATGCAGCCGCGCACACGATTTGTTCGCTGCTCAAAACCGCATTTTGCCATTTATATACTGGAAAACAATACCAAAATGAAAGGACTGCACAGTTCTGAATCGAAGCGGCATGCGCAGCAGACTGGCTAACCACGCAGCGCGCATGCGCAGCAACTCGCCAACCACCAGCTGGCGCATGCGCAGCAACCGCTAAAACTATGAGCTGCGATACGTATTTGGTCGCTTTTCAAAACTGCATTTTACCATTTATATATGGAAAACGACACCAAAATGAAGGCTCACGCAGTCCTGAACGCAGCTGGCGCATGCGCAGGAACTGTGGTAACCACATCGGCTGCATGCGCAGTACCTCCGCTTAATAGCACGCAGCCGCGCATCCGTATGCGTTCGCCGTGCTCAAAACAGCTTTTACCATTTATATACGGAAAACGACACCAAAAATGAAAGGCCTGGACAGTTTGAACGCAGCTGGCGCATGCGCAGCAACTGTGCATAGTACGCAGCCGCGCATGCGCAGTACCGCCAAAATTGCACCTGCACATGCGTAAGTGTTTGCCGCTTAAAACTGCATTTTACCATCAGGGAACGGCCCGCCACCACTCGCGTCAAGGCCCCTTTAAAATTACGACCCAGGACACAAGAAATGGAGTTTTAAGCAGTCAGTCGCTACTTTTTAATAAACACACAAATAAAACAAAACACAAAACAAACACCTAACTCCGATTTGAGCACTTACTACACAGGTTTTTCCTCACTACTTTGCAGGACGGCTAAGCCGCTTACCTGCTAGCAAAAACCAAAACCCCACAGGTTTAACACAGCACTTACATTTACGACTGCTCGGAAGCAGAGCACCTCTCTCTGCTTCCTTCACTCAGCAGCACGTACAGACAGGCTGGAAGTTCTAAACCCCGCGCCTGGCATTAATTTACAATAAACTTTCAGTTGCGGGAGATAATTAAACAAAAACAAATTAACAAAACAATAAAACACTAAACAAAATGTGCATTCCAACACATGATTCTCGCGAGAGGAGGTTTTTAACCCTCCCTGCTGTTTCTCATAACCCGCTACTTCACATATCCCCTTGTCTTTACAACACAGGCCACAAGACGGCCACCTCCTCCCTGTAACACAACCACCCACCTCGAGTCCATAATGTCAATTTTCGCCTCTTCCACGGGCGAATCGGGGTGGATCGGTCCACGCCCCTGGGTCAGCCAGGAGGGACCGCAAGACCGCGACGAGGGACCCCACCGGGTTTGTCAGGGGCGACCGGGCACGACAAACCAGGGCACTGGAGGCTGCAGCATGGGCAGAGGTCTGCAGTTGGGACCCAGTGAAGCGCATGTCCGTCACTTAGGGGAGCGAAGCAGTGACCAGGGGAGCGAGCGACGCCTGGGAGCAGCGAAAGTATGTTTTAGTGTCCGGAGGAGCTGATAGGGGGACCAGGTGGAGAACTGTGCCCGATCCTGCCGTATCCTGCGCCAGGTCAAGTGAAGGAGGTCCAGGCTAACCGACAGGGGGTGTCCAGGAGAAGGGGTAAGGACTGACGAGCGACGCTGGACTGGACCGTAGGGTGGTGGTCGGGCTGTGGTGAGGAACTCACCTCCTCCCCAGGCCCGGAAGCGGCAGCCCCTCTGCCTGGCAGCTGCAGCCCCTGGGCGCCTGGCAGCGGCATTTTCCCTAACGCCGGAAGCGGCAGCTCTGGGCCTGGCAGTCGGCAGCCCTCAGATGGGCTCTGGGCAGCGGCAGTAAAACCCTCTGGGCTCTGGCAGCGGTACCTCCTCCCTCCAGCTGCGTCCGTATGGGCATGGCGGCAAAACCCCTCTGGGCTCTGGCAAAAGCGATACAAAAGCAGCTGCGCCCTCCTGGCTCTGCGACCGCGGAGCCACTACTAGCCTGTCCCATTTCTGGAGCAACAGCTGCCAACTCGGTTGGCCCCGCCTCCCTTTCCAGCGGCGCCAACCCCACTCTCTCCCATCTCTCAGTCTGCTCTATTTGAGCAACAGTATTGCGATTTATTCTCGCTTTAATTCCTCGATGTTTTCCATTACTAGGTCGCGGGGCGCCCACACACTCTGACACCAGATGTAACGGCCGGTCACTAACTCGGGTTCGGTGTCCCTTTAAAATTACGACCCAGGACACAAGAAATTGAGTTTTGGCAGTTTTCAAAAACTACTTTTTTAATAAACACACAAAAAAACAAAACACAAAACAAACACCTAACCTGATGCGGAGCACTTACAAACACAGGTTTTTCCTCACTGCCTTTGCAGGACGGCTAAGTATTTTACCTGCTAGCAAAAAACCAAAACCCCACAGGTTTAACACAGCACTTACATTTACGACTGCTCGGAAGCAGAGCCTCTCTTCTGCTTCCTTCACTAGCAGCAGCAGCAGGTTGCACGCGTTTTAAATCCCACGCCTGGCATTAATTTACAATAATCAGTTGCGGGAGATAATTAAACAATAAAACAAATTAACAAAACAATAAAACACTAAACAAAATGTAACTGACATGATTCTCGTGGGCAGGGAGGTTTTATGTGTTTGCTGTTTCATAACCCGCCATTTCACACCATTTATATGCGCCGCGCAGTCAGGAACGGAGCTGCGCGATGCGCAGGAATCAGCTAAAACTGCTCAGCTGCGCATGTGCAGCAGCTCAGCTAAACTACAAAACTGCACAAGCGCATCCACCGGGCTAAAATGCACCTGCACATCCATCCGCATGTATTTGCCGCTCAAAACTGCATTTTTACCATTTATATGCGCATGCGCAGTCCTGAATGGAGCTACGCGCAGCAACTGTGGAATCCACCAGCTGCGCGCGCGCAGCAACTCAGCCAAAGCACGCAGTTGCGTGTGCAGCAGTCGGCTAAAACTGCACAGTTGCACTACGCGCAGTACCGGCTAAAACTGCACCTGCATTATCGTATGTGTTTGCCTTCAAAACCGCATTTTACCATTTATATAATGGAAAACTGACACCGGCTGCGAAAGGCCTGGACAGTCCTGAACTAGCTGCGCATGCGCAGCAACTCCGCTGGTGCACGCACCCGCGCATCCGCGCGTTCGATGCTCAAAAAACAGCATTTTACCATTTATATACGGAAAACGACACCAAAAATGAAAGGCCTGGACAGTCGTGAATGCAGCTGCGCATGCGCAGCAACTGTGCATTACAGAAAATTACACAGCCGCGAATGCGCAGGAACTCAGCTAAAACTATTCAGCCGCGATGTGCAGCAACTGGCTAAAACTATGAGCTGTGATACGTATTTGGTCGCCTTCAAAAGTGCATTTTACCATTTATATACGGAAAACGACACCAAAATGAAAGGCCCGTACAGTCCTGAACGCAGCTGCGCGCGAGAAATGCACAGCAGCTCGCCTAAAACACGCAGCTGCGCATGGACAGCAACGCTCGGGTTAAAAATATGATTTGCATTTCGCGCAGTACATCGGCCAAAATTGCAAATGCCATGCATATGTGTTTGCCGCTCAAAACCGCATTTGCGCAAACGACACCAAAATGAATGAGACTGGAACGCAGTCGGAACGCAGCCGCGATATGAGCAGCTCGGCTAAAACCACCAGCAGCGCGCATGCGCAGCAACTCAGCCGCGCACGCAGCTGTGCTGCCATGCGCAGGAACTGTCAGCTTTCAAAACTGCATTTTACCATTTATATACGGCAAACGTAATGCCAAAATGAAATGCCTGCACAGTCCTGAACGCACCGCGCTGCGCAAGCAACTGTGCCAACCGTAAAACAGCTGGCGCGCGCGCAGCGCCACGTGCGAACCGGCGCATGCGCAGGAACTCAGCTAAACTACTCCCAGATGCGATGTGCAGCAGCTCGGCTAAAACCACGCAGCTGCAAAACGCGTACCGGCTAAACTGCACCTGTGCGTTTGCATGTGTTTGTGTTTCAAAACCGCATTTTACCATTTATATGTGTGGAAAACGATACCAAAATGAATGGCGCGCGCAGACGTGGAACGCAGCTGCGCAGCACAATTGTGTTAAAACTGCACCCGCGCATGCGGAAAACCTCCTCTTTCAAAAACAGCATTTTACCATTTAACGGACGGAAAATGACACCAAAATGAAAGGCCGTGACACGTCCCTTCAAAAACGCATTTTACCATGCGCACCAAATTGTGCTGAGCGATGCAGCGCATGCGCAGGAACTCAGCCAAAACTACGCAGCCGAAAAATGCAGCATGCATTCGTCGCTAAAACTATGCAACTGGCGCACGCGCAGCACCTCAGCTAAAAACTATGCAGCTGTGCATGTGCAGCAACTCGGCTAAAACTATGAGCTGCGAAGACACGCGCATTTGGTTGCCTTTCTAAACTGCATTTTACCATTTATAACGGAAAACGACACGCAAAAAAAAAAGGCGCATGCGCAACTCGGTCTGAACGCAGCTGGGCGCATGCGCAGTAACCAGCAAACCATGAGGCTGCACATGTGCAGTACTCGGCGAAAATTGCACCTGCACACGCGCGTATGTTTGCGCCGTTCAAAACTGCATTTTACCATTTTATACGGAAAACGACACCAAAAATGAAAGGACTGACACTGGAACGCAGCCGCGGCGCGCAGCAACTGTGGTAAAAACCGCGCACATGCGCAGCACCAGCTAAAACTATGCAGCTGTGCGCGCAGCAACCGGGCTAAAACTATGAGCTGATGATACGTATTTGGTCGCCTTTCAAAACTGCATTTTACCATTTATATTCGGAAAACACCAAAACATTAAAAATGAAAGGCCTGCGCAGTCCCGAAACGCAGCCGCATGCGCAGCACAACTCGGTTAAAACTAGCTGGGCATGCGCTATAACAGAACCTCGCCAAATTGCACCTGCACAAACGCGAGCCGCGCTCGCCGCTCAAAACAGCATTTTACCATTTATTTCGGAAAACGACACCAAAAATGAAAGGCCTGACAGTCCTGAACGCAGCACGCGCAGCAGCGCTAGCAACTGTGCTAAACCTCCCAAAACCGCATTTTTACCATGTGCAGCAACTCAAAACCATGAGCTGCGATAACGATTTGGTCGCTTTCAAACTGCATTTTACCATTTATATACGGAAAACTACACCAAAAATGAAAGGCCTGCGAGTCCTGAACGCAGCTGCGCATGCGCGCAGCAGCTCGGCTTAAAACCACGCAGCTGCACATGCGCAGTACCGGCTAAAATTGCAGCTGCATACGCATGTGTTTGCTATTCAAAAACTGCATTTTACCATTTATATGCGCGCGCATGATTGCGTGAACGGAGCTGCGCGATGCGCAGCAACTCCGCTAAAAGCACGCAGCCGCGCATCCGATTGCTCGATGTTCAAAACTGCATTTTACCTTTTATATACGGAAAACGACACCAAAATTGAAATGCCCGCGCAGTCGCGGAACGCAGCTGCGCGCGCGCAGCAGCTCGCCTAAACCTTCGCGACACGGGAAAATTACACAGCCGCGATCGCGCAGTACTCAGCTAAAACTGGCGCAGCGCATGCGCAGCAACCGGGCTAAAACTTTGAGCTGCGCACAATTTGGTCGCCTTTCAAAACTGCATTTTACCATTTATATACGGAAAACGACACCAAAAATTGAAATGCCCGCGCAGTCGCGGAACGCAGCTGTGCACGCGCAGCAGCTCGCCTAAAAACTACGCAGCTGTGCACGCTGTGTCGTTCGCCGCTCAAAATAGCATTTTACCATTTCTACACGGAAAACGACACCAAAATGAAATGCCTGCGCGCAGTCCTGAACGCCTGCGCGCATGCGCAGGAACTCAGCAATACTACCAGCCGCGATGTACAGCAACTCGGCTAAAACCATGCAGGCGCGCGCAGCACCTCAGCTAAAACTATGCAGCTGCGATACGATTTGTTCGCCGCTCAAAACTGCATTTTACCATTTATATACGGAAATCGATACCAAAAATGAAAGGCCTGCACAGTCCTGAACGCAGCTGCGCATGCGCAGCAGAGATTGGCTAAAGGTTCACGCGCGTTACGCGCAGCAACCGGGCTAAAACTACTCAGCCGCGCATGCGCAGCAACTCGGCTAAAAACTATGAGCCGATATGTATTTGGTCGCCTTTCAAAACTGCATTTTACCATTTATATCACGGAAACGACACCAAAATGAAAGGCCTGCACAGTCCTGAACGCAGCTGCGCATGCGTAGAAACTGTGGTAAAACCACTCCAGCTGCATACGCGCAGTACCTCCGCTTAAAAGCACGCAGCTGCGCATCCGCAGCGCGCTCGACCAAAACTGCATTTTAGCTTTTATATATGCAAAACGATACCAAAAACGAAAGGATCGCGCAGTCCCAACGAAGCGCGATGCGCACCATCTCGCTAAAACCACGCGGCTGTGCACGCGCAGTACCTTGGCTAAAATTGCACGCATGCACATGCGCGTTTGCCGCTCAAACTGCATTTTACCATTTATATGCGCTGCGCAGTCGCGGAACGGAGCTGCGCATGCGCAGGAACTCAGCTAAAAAACTGCTCAGCCGTATGTGCAGCAGCTCGGCAACCACACAACCGCAAGCGCAATACCGCTAAACCGCACCTGCGCATTCGTATGTATTTGCCGCTCAAAACCGCATTTCACCATTTATATGCGCTGGGCGCAGTCTGAACGGAGCTGCGCATGCGCAGCAACTGTGGTAAAAACTACCAGCTGCGCATGCGCAGCAACTTTCCACTAAAAGCACGCAGCTGCGCATCCGTATGCTCCACATTCAAAACTGCATTTTACCTTTATATATGCACAACGACGATCCCAAAAAAACGAAAGGCCTGCACAGTCCTGAAAGCAGCTGCGCATGCGCAGCTCCGCCAAAAACGCACGCGCAAAGCGCAGCACCCGGCGAAAACTACACAGCTGGCACGCGCAGTAAATCGGCTAAAAACGCCGCTGCTGCGCGCGCAGCAACTCGGCTAAAACTATGCAGCTGCGCATACGTATTTGTTCGCCTTTCAAAACTGCATTTTAACATTTATATATGGAAAACGACACCAAAATTGAAATGCATGCGCAGTTGTGAACGCAGCGGCACATGCGCAGCAGCTCGTCTAAAACTACGCAGCTGTGTATGCGTATGCGTTCGCCATTCAAAACAGCATTTTTCCATTTCTACAACGGAAAACGACACCAAAAATAAAATGCCTGCGCAGTCCTCAACGCAGCTGCGCATGCGCAGCAACTGTGCTAAAAGTACGCAGCTGCGCATACGCAATACCTCGGCTAAAACTGCACCTGCGCATGCGTATGTGTTTGCCGTTCAAAACTGCATTTTACCCTTATATGCGCAAAACGACACAAAAATGAAATGCCCGCGCAGTCGGAACGCAGCTGAGCCCTGCGCAGCAACCGTGCTAAAACTACAACAGCTGCGGCGCGCGCAGCAACTCAGCCAGTACGCAGCCGCGCATGCGCAGGAACTCAGCTAAACTACCAGCTGCGTATGTGCAGCAGCTCGGCTAAAACCACGCAGCTGCACAAGCGCAACACCGGCTAAAACTGCACCTGCGATCTGTATGTATTTGCCGCTCAAAACCGCATTTTACCATTTATATGCGCTGGGCGCAGTCCTGAACGGAGCTGCGACGCGCAGCAACCGTGGTAAAACCACCAAGGCGCATGCGCAGCAACCCACCAGCACGCAGCTGCGCATCCGTATGCTCCACATTCAAAACTGCATTTTACCTTTATATATGCACAACGATCCCCAAAACGAAAAGGCCTGCACAGTCCTGAACGCAGCGCGATGCGCACCATCTCGGCGAACCGCGAAGGCGCATGCGCAGTACCGCTAAAATTGCACCCGCACATGCGTAAGTGTTTGCCGCTCAAAACCGCATTTTACCATTTATATGCGCTGCGCAGTCGGAACGGAGCTGCGCATGTGCAGGAACTCAGCTAAAACGCTCAGTTGCGTATGTGCAGCAGCTCGGCTAAAACCACGCAGCTGCACAAGCGCAACACCAGCTAAAACTGCACCTGCGCATTGTATGTATTTGCCGCTCAAAACTGCATTTTACCACGGCGCGCGGTGCGCAGTCCTGAACGGAGCCGCGCATGCACAGCAACTGTGGTAAAACTACTCAGCTGCGCATGTGCAGCAACTCGCGCAGCACGCAGCCGCGCATCCGGATGCTCGATGTTCAAAACTGCATTTTACCTTTATATAATGGAAAACGACACCAAAATTGAAATGCCCGGCGCGGTGCGGAACGCAGCTGCGCGCATGCGCAGCAGCTCGCCTAAAACCACGACACGGAAAATTACACAGGCGCGAACGCGCAGTACCTCAGCTAAAACTATGCAGCTGGCGCATGCGCAGCAACTCGGCTAAAACTATGAGCTGCGACACGTATTTGGTCGCCTTCAAACTGCATTTTACCATTAATATAATGGAAAACGACAACAAATTGAAAAAGCCTGCGCAGTCGTGAACGCAGCTATGCACGCAGCAGCTGGTCTAAAACCACGCAGCTGTGTATGCGTAAGCTCGCCGCTCAAAATAGCATTTTACCATTTCTATACGGAAAACGACACCAAAAATGAAATGCCTGCGCAGTCCTGAACGCAGCTGCGCATGCGCAGGAACTCAGCAAATACTACTCAGCTGCGTATGTACAGCAACTCGGCTAAAACTATGCAGCTGCGCATGCGCAGCACCTCAGCTAAACTATGCAGCTGCGCAAGATACGGATTTGTTCGCCGTTCAAAACTGCATTTTGCCATTTATATACTGAAAACAATACCAAAAATGAAAGGCCTGCACAGTCCTGAACGCAGCTGCGCATGCGCAGCAGATTGGCTAAAACTACGCAGCTGCGCATGCGCAGCAACTCGGCTAAAACCACCAGCTGCGCATGCGCAGCAACTTGGCTAAAACTATGAGCTGGCGCGACACGTATTTGGTCGCCTTCAAAACCGCATTTTACCATTTATATACGGAAAACGACACCAAAATTGAAATGCCCGCGCAGTCGCGGAACGCAGCCAGCATGCGCGCAGCAGCTCGCCTAAAACCACGCAGCTGTGTGGCGCGTGCGTCGCCATTCAAAATAGCATTTTACCATTTCTATATGGAAAACGACACCAAAATGAAATGCCCGCGCAGTCCTGAACGCGCGCACGCGCAGGAACTCAGCAAAACCACCAGCCGCGTATGTACAGCAACTCGGCTAAAACTATGCAGCTGCGCATGCGCAGCACCCTCAGCTAAAACTATGAAGCTGCGCAACGATTTGTTCGCCGTTCAAAACTGCATTTTGCCATTTATATACTGAAAACAATACCAAAATGAAAGGCCTGCACAGTCCTGAACGCAGCTGCGCATGCGCAGCAGATTGCTAAAAACCACGAGCTGCGCATGCGCAGCAACTCGGCTAAAACCACCAGCTGCGCATGCGAAAGCAACTTGGCTAAAACTATGAGCCGCGCACACGCATTTGGTCGCCTTCAAAACCGCATTTTACCATTTATATACGGAAAACGACAAACCAAAATTGAAATGCCCGCGCAGTCGCGGAACGCAGCTGTGCATGCGCGCAGCAGCTGGTCTAAAACTACGCAGCTGTGTGGCGACATGCGTTCGCCATTCAAAATAGCATTTTACCATTTCTATATGGAAAACGACACCAAAAATGAAATGCCCGAAATGCTGAACGCAGTCCTGCAGGAACGCAGCCAGCGCATGTGCAGGAACTCAGCAAAACAGCACTCAGCTATGAAGGCGCGTATGTACATTCAACCGCATTTTGCTAAAACTATGAAAGGCCTGCGCATGCGCAGCACATGCTAGCAGAGCTAAAACTATGAAGGCTAAATACTCATTTGTTCGCCATTAAAACAAAACTGCATTTTGCCATTTATATACGGAAAACGACACCAAAAATGAAAGGCCAGCACAGTCCTGAAACGCAGCTGCGCATGCGTAGAAACTGTGGTAAAACTACTCAGCTGCACACGCGCAGTACCTCCGCTAAAAGCAGCCGCGCGATCCGTATGCGTTCGACGCTCAAAACTGCATTTTAGCTTTTATATATGCAAAACGATAAAAAAACGAAAGGACCGCGCGGTCTGAACGCAGCTGCGCATGCGCTAACCATCTCGGCTAAAACCACGCAGCTGTGCATGCGCAGTACCTGGCTAAAATTGCACGCAATACGCGTAGTGTTTTGCCGCTCAAAACCGCATTTTACCATTTTATGCGCGCGCCGCGCAGTCGTGAACGGAGCTGCGGATGCGCAGGAACTCAGCTAAAACTGCTCAGCTGCGTATGTGCAGCAGCTCGCTAAAAACTACATAACCGCACAAGCGCATACCGGCTAAAACTGCACCCGCGCATCCGTATGTATTTGCCGTTCAAAACTGCATTTTACCATTTATATGCGCTGCACAGTCCTGACCGGGAGCTGCGCATGCGCAGCAACCGTGGTAAACCACCAGCCGCGCATGCGCAGCAACCGCACAGCACGCAGCTGCGCATCCAGTAATGCTCCACATTCAAAAACCGCATTTTACCTTTTATATATGCACAACGATCCCAAAAACGAAAGGCCTGCACAGTCCTGAAAGCAAAGGCGATGCGCAGCAGCTCGGGCTAAACCACGCAGCTGTGCAAGCGCAGCACCTCGGCGAAAACTACACAGCTGTGCATGCGCAGTAACTGGCTAAAACTACGCCGCTCGCGCGCAGCAACTCCGCCAGCGCACGCAGCTGCGCATCCCGTGATGCTCGATGTTCAAAACTGCATTTTACCTTTATATGCACAACGATCCCAAAACGAAAAGGCCTGCAAAGTCCTGAAAGCAACATTTGCGCGCAGCAGCTCACCAAAATGACGGGAGCGCGCTTTGAACGCAGCACCTCAGCTTAAAACCACACAGCTGCTAATGCGCAGTAACCGGCTAAATTACACCGCTGCGCATGCGCAGCAACTCGGCTAAAACTATGCAGCTGCGATAACGACGGTTCATTTTCAAATCTGCATTTTAACATTTATATATGGAAAACGACACCAAGATTGAAATGCCTGGCGCAGTCGCGGAACGCAGCTGCACATGAGCAACTGTGCCAGCAGTACGCAGCCGCGCATGCGCAGGAACTCAGCTAAAACTACTCACCTGCTTATGTGCAGCTCGGCTAAAATTACGCAGCCGCATACGCGCAATACCGCTAAAACTGCACCCGCATGCATATGTGTTTGCCGCTCAAAACTGCATTTTTACCACTTATACGCGCAAAACGATACCAAAATGAAATGCCCAGCAGTCGCGGAACGCAGCTGCGCCGCGGCGCAGCAACTGTGCCAGTTGCGAAGCCGCGCGCGGCGCAGCAACTCAGCCAGTACGCATGGCGCATGCGCAGGAACTCAGCTAAACTACCAGCTGCGATGTGCAGCAGCTCGCTAAAACTGCACAGTTGCACATGCGCGGTACTCGGCTAAACCGCACCTGCACATGCGATGTGTTTGCCTTTCAAAACTGCATTTTACCATTTATATACGGAAAACGACACCAAAATGAAAGGCATGGACAGTCTGAACGCGCTAGCTGCGACGCGCAGTAATTGGTGTGCAAAAGAATCGCGATGCGCGTGTGCGTATGCGTCACTGTTCAAAAAACAGCATTTTACAATTTATATACGGAAAACAACACCAAAAAATGAAAGGCCTGGACAGTCCTGAACGCCAGCTGCGCATGCGCAGCAACTGTGCTAAAAGTGGACGCGCGCGCGCGCAGGAACTCAGCTAAAACTACTCAGCCGGCATATGTGCAGCAACTCGGGTTAAAACCATCCAGCGGCGCATGCGCAGCACCTCAGCTGTAACTATGCAGCTGGCGCATGCGCAGCAGCAACTCGGGTTAAAACTATGAGCTGCACATGCGCGGCACCTCAGCTAAAACTATGCAGCCGCGCATGTGCAGCAACCGGCTAAAACTATGAGCTGCGAACACGATTTGGTCGCCTTCAAAACAGCATTTTACCATTTATATAACGGAAAACGGACACCAAAATGAAATGCCCGCGCAGTCGCGGGAACGCAGCCGCGATGCGCAGCAGCTCGCCCAAAACCACGACACGGAAAATTACACAGCTGCGAATGCGCAGTACCTCAGCTAAAACTATGCAGCTGCGCATGCGCAGCAACTCGGCTAAAACTATGAGCTGCGCATACGTATTTGGTCGCCTTTCAAAACTGCATTTTACCATTAATATACGGAAAACGACAACAAAATTGAAAAGCCTGCGCAGTCGTGAACGCAGCTGTGCATACGCAGCAGCTGGTCTAAAACTACGCAGCTGTGTATGCGTATGCGCTCGCCGTTCAAAATAGCATTTTACCATTTCTATACGGAAAACGACACCAAAAATGAAATGCCTGCGCAGTCCTGAACGCAGCTGCGCATGCGCAGGAACTCAGCAAATACTACTCAGCTGCGTATGTACAGCAACTCGGCTAAAACCATGCAGCTGCGCGCATGCGCAGCACCCTCAGCTAAAACTATGTAGCTAAGATATACGTATTTGTTCGCCGCTCAAAACTGCATTTTGCCATTTATATACTGAAAACAATAAAAAATGAAAGGCCTGCACAGTCCTGAACGCAGCTGCGCATGCGAAAGCAGATTGGTTAAAACCACGCAGCTGCGCATGCGCAGCAACTCGGCTAAAACTACTCAGCTGCGCATGCGCAGCAACTTGGCTAAAACTATGAGCTGCGCATACGTATTTGGTCGCCTTTCAAAACTGCATTTTACCATTTATATACGGAAAACGACACCAAAATTGAAATGCCTGCGCAGTCGTGAACGCGAATCAGTACGCGCAGCAGCTGGTCTAAAACCACGCAGCTGTGTATGCGCGATGCGTCGCCATTCAAAATAGCATTTTACCATTTCTATATGGAAAACGACACCAAAAATGAAATGCCTGCGCAGTCCTGAACGCAGCTGCGCATGCGCAGGAACTCAGCAAAACTACTCAGCTGCGTATGTACAGCAACTCGGCTAAAACTATGCAGCTGCGCATGCGCAGCACCTCAGCTAAAACTATGTAGAAGCGCGATACGATTTGTTCGTTGTTCAAAACTGCATTTTGCCATTTATATACTGAAAACAATACCAAAAATGAAAGGCCTGCACAGTCCTGAACGCAGCTGGCGCATGCGCAGCAGATTGGCAGGTCCAAAGCTGCGCATGCGCAGCAACTCGGCTAAAACCACCAGCTGCGCATGCGCAGCAACCGGCTAAAACTATGAGCTGCGATATGTATTTGGTCGCCTTTCAAAACTGCATTTTACCATTTATATACGGAAAACGACACCAAAATGAAAGGCCTGCACAGTCCTGAACGCCAGCTGCGCATGCGAGAAACTGTGGTAAACCACCAGCTGCATACGCGCAGTACCTCCGCCAGTACGCAGCTGCGCATCCAGATGCGTTCGACGTTCAAACTGCATTTTAGCTTTTATATGCAAAACGATACCAAAAAAACGAAGGACTGCGCAGTCCTGAACGCAGCTGCGCATGCGCACCATCTCGGGCTAAAACCACGCAGCTGTGCATGCGCAGTACCTTGGCTAAAATTGCACGCATACGCGTAAGTGTTTGCCGTTCAAAACCGCATTTACCATTTATATGCGCCATGCAGTCGCGGAACGGAGCCGCGCGATGCGCAGGAACTCAGCTAAAACTGCTCAGCTGCGTGTGCAGCAGCTCGGCTAAAACACACAACCGCACAAGCGCAATACCGGCTAAAACTGCACCTGCGCATCCGAGATGTATTTGCCGCTCAAAACTGCATTTTACCATTTATATGCGCCAGCACAGTCCTGAATGGAGCTGCGCGATGCGCAGCAACTGTGGTAAACCACCAGCTGGGCGCATGCGCAGCAACCCGTAAAAGCACGAGCCGCGCATCCGTATAAGCGTTCCACATTCAAAACTGCATTTTACCTTTTATATATGCACAACGATCCCAAAAACGAAAGGCCTGCACAGTCCTGAAAGCAGCTGCGCATGCGCAGCAGCTCGGCTAAAACTACGCAGCTGTGCAAGCGCAGCACCTCGGCGAAAACTACACAGCTGCTAATGCGCAGTAACTCGGCTAAAACTACGCCGCTGCTCATGCGCAGCAACTCCGCTAAAAGTACGCAGCTGCGCATCCGTATGCGTTCGATGTTCAAAACTGCATTTTACCTTTTTATATATGCACAACGATCCCAAAACGAAAGGCCTGCACAGTCCTGAACAGCTGCTTACGCGCAGCAGCTCGGGCTAACCACGAGCTGCGCAAGCGCAGCACCCGGCGAAAACTACACAGCTGCTAATGCGCAGTAACTCGGCTAAAACTACACCGCTGGCGCGACAAAGATAACCCGGTTAAAACTATGCAGCTGCACGCACGACGATTTGTTCGCTTCAAATCTGCATTTTAACATTTATATAACGGAAAACGACACCAAGATTGAAATGCCTGCGCAGTCGTGAACGCAGCTGCACATGAGCAGCAACTGTGCTAAAAGTACGCAGCTGCGCATGCGCGCAGGAACTCAGCTAAACTACTCACCTGCTTTATGTGCAGCAGCTCGGCTAAAATTACGCAGCCGCACATACGCGCAATACCGGCTAAAACTGCACCCGCGCATGCATATGTGTTTGCCGTTCAAACTGCATTTTTACCACTTATAGCGCGCGCAAAACGATACCAAAAATGAAATGCCCGCGCAGTCGCGGAACGCAGCTGCGCTGCGGCGCAGCAACTGTGTGTAACTACAACAGCTGCGCCGTGCGCAGCAACTCAGCCAGTACGCAGGCTGCGCATGCGCAGGAACTCAGCTAAAACTACTCAGCTGGGCGATGTGCAGCAGCTCGGCTAAACCGCACAGTTGCATTACGCGCTGGGTACCGGCTAAAACTGCACCTGCATTATAGATGTGTTTGCCTTCAAAACTGCACGCACCATTTATATAACGGAAAACCACATAAAAAAAAATGAAAGGCATGGACAGTCCTGAACCAGCGCCGCCGCATGCGCAGCAATTAGCAGCTGCGCATGAGCAGCACCGCGAAAACTATGCGCTGCCGCTCAAAAACAGCATTTTACAATTTATATAATGGAAAACAACACCAAAAATGAAAGGCCTGGACAGTCTTGAACGCAGCACCCGCGCGCAGCAACTGTGCCAGCGACGACAGCGCGAGCGCGCAGGAACTCAGCGAAAACTACCCAGCTAGCGATGTGCAGCAACTCGGTTAAACTATGCAGCTGGCGCATGCTAGCAGCACCTGTGGCTAACTGCAAAGCGCGATGCGCATAACCTGGCCAAAACTATGAGCTGCACGCGCAGCACCCAGCTAAAACTATGCAGCTGCGCATGTGCAGCAACTCGCTAAAACTATGAGCTGCGACACGATTTGGTCGCCTTTCAAAAATGCATTTTACCATTTATATAACGGAAAACGACACTAAAAATGAAAGGCCCGCGCAGTCCTGAACGCAGCTGGCGCATGCGCGCAGCAGCTCGGCTAAACTATGCAGCTGCATACGCGCAGTACCTTGGCTAAAATTGCACCTGCACACGCGTATGTGTTTGCCGCTCAAAACTGCATTTTACCATTTATATGCGCTTGGCGAAGTCGGAACGCAGCTGCGCATGCACAGCAACTGTGGTAAAACCACTCAGCCGCGCATGCGCAGCAACTCCGCCAGCACGCAGCTGGCGCATCCATTAGCGCTCGATGTTCAAAACTGCATTTTACCTTTTATATATGCACAACGATCCCAAAAACGAAAGGCCTGCACAGTCCTGAAAGCAGCTGCGCATGCGCAGCAGCTCGGCTAAAACTACGCAGCTGCGCAAGCGCAGCACCTCGGCGAAAACTACACAGCTGCTAATGCGCAGTAACTCGGCTAAAACTACACCGCTGCGCATGCGCAGCAACTCGGCTAAAACTATGCAGGAAGCGCGATAACGTATTTGCCCTTTTCAAATCTGCATTTTAACATTTATATACGGAAACCGACACCAAAATTGAAATGCCTGCGCAGTCGTGAACGCAGCTGCACATGAGCAGCAACTGTGCTAAAAGTACGCAGCTGCGCATGCGCAGGAACTCAGCTAAAACTACTCACCTGTTTATGTGCAGCAGCTCGGCTAAAATTACGCAGCTGCACATGCGCAATACCTCGGCTAAAACTGCACCTGCGCATGCATATGTGTTTGCCGTTCAAAACTGCATTTTTACCACTTATATGCGCAAAACGATACCAAAAATGAAATGCCTGCGCAGTCGTGAACGCAGCTGCGCGTGCGCAGCAACTGTGCTAAAACTACACAGCTGCGCGTGCGCAGCAACTCAGCCAAAAGTACGCAGCTGCGCATGCGCAGGAACTCAGCTAAAACTACTCAGCTGCGTATGTGCAGCAGCTCGGCTAAAACTGCACAGTTGCACATGCGCGGTACCTCGGCTAAAACTGCACCTGCACATGCGTATGTGTTTGCCTTTCAAAACTGCATTTTACCATTTATATACGGAAAACGACACCAAAAATGAAAGGCCTGGACAGTCCTGAACGCAGCTGCGCATGCGCAGCAATCAGGCGGGAAAACGCAGCCGCGCATGCGCATGCGTCGCCGTTCAAAAACACCATTTTACAATTTATATACGGAAAACAACACCAAAATGAAAGGCCTGGACAGTCCTGAATGCAGCTGCTATGCGCAGCAACTGTGCCAGCACGCACGCGCATGCGCAGGAACTCAGCTAAACTACTCAGCCGCGATGTGCAGCAACCGGCCAGGTAACCATGCAGCTGCGCATGCGCAGCACCCTCAGCTAAAGGTCCATAGGAAGGCGCATGCGCAATCCCGGCTAAACTATGAGCCGCGATACGATTTGGTCGCCTTCAAAACCGCATTTTACCATTTATATATGGAAAACGACACCAAAATGAAAGGCCCGCGCAGTCCTGAACGCAGCTGTAACCGCGCAGCCGTGCCTCCCGCTAAAACCACGCAGCTGCGCATGCGCAGTACCGGCTAAAATTGCACCCGCACGCGTGATGTGTTTGCCTTCAAAACTGCATTTTACCATTTATACGCGCGCTGCGCAGTCGTAGAACGCAGCGCGTTACGCAGCAACCGTGGTAAAACCACCAGCTGCGCATGCGCAGCAACCGGCTAAAACTATGAGCTGCGATACGCATTTGGTCGGTTTTTCAAAACTGCATTTTACCATTTATATACGGAAAACGACACCAAAAATGAAAGGCCCGCGCAGTCCTGAACGCAGCTGCGCATGCGCAGGAACTGTGGTAAACTACTCAGCTGCACATGCGCAGTACCGCTTAAAAGCACGCAGCCGCGCATCCGTAGCGCTCGACGCTCAAAACTGCATTTTAGGTTTTTATATATGCAAAACGATAATTAAAAACGAAACTACGCAGCGAGTCTGAACGACACCAAAATGAAACACTATCAGTCCAAAAACAGCTGCGAGCACTGCAACGCGAGGCCCTCGGGCTAAAATTGCACCATTGCCGTAAAACTGCATTTGTTTTATATGCAAAACAGCATTTTAAAATTAAAATGAATGCGAAGTCCTGAACAGATGCCGCGACGCGAGCAACCGGTGGTAAATACTCAGCTGCGCATGCGCAGTAACTCCCGCTAAAAGTACAAAGCGCGATCCCCAGCAGCGTTCCACATTCAAAACTGCATTTTACCTTTATATATGCAAACGATCCTAAAACTTAAAGGCCTGCAAGTCCGAGCCATGCAGCGCGCGAGCAGCAGTCATTAAACTACCAAAGCTGCGCAAGCACAACACCCTCGGTGGAAAAACCAACAGCCGTTAATGCGCAGTAACTCGGCGAATCACACATTGGCGCGATGCGCGCAGTAACCTCGGTTTAAACTATGCAGCTGTGCATACCGATTTGTTCGCCTTTCAAACTGCATTTTAACATTTATATACGGAAAACGACACCAAAATTGAAATGCCTGCGCAGTCATGAACGCAGCTGCACATGCGCAGCAGCTTGTCTAAAACTACGCAGCTGTGTATGCGTAAGCGTTCGCCTTTCAAAACAGCATTTTACCATTTCTATACGGAAAATGACACCAAAAATGAAATGCCTGCGCAGTCCTCAACGCAGCTGCGCATGCGCAGCAACTTTGCTAAAAGTACGCAGCTGCGCATGTGCAGGAACTCAGCTAAAACTACTCATCTGCTTATGTGCAGCAGCTCGGCTAAAACTATGCAGCTGCACATGCGCAATACCTCGGCTAAAACTGCACCTGCGCATGCGTATGTGTTTGCCGTTCAAAACTGCATTTTTACCCCTTATATGCGCAAAACGATACCAAAAATGAAATTCCTGCGCAGTCGTGAACACAGCTGAGCCTGCGCAGCAACTGTGCTAAAACTACACAGCTGCGCATGCGCAGCAACTCAGCCAGTACGCAGCCGCACGCGCAGGAACTCATCTAAAACTACCAGCTGGCGTATGTGCAGCAGTTCGGCTAAAACCGCACAGTTGCACACGCGCAGTACCGGCTAAAACTGCACCTGTGCATGCGATGTGTTTGCCTTCAAAACTGCATTTTACCATTTATATACGGAAAACGACACCAAAAAATGAAAGGCCTGGACAGTCCTGAACGCAGCTGGCGATGCGCAGCACCAGGCAAAGTACGCAGCCAGGCATGCGTATGCGTTCGCCGCTCAAAAACAGCATTTTACCATTTATATATGGAAAACGACACCTAAAATGATAGGCCTGACAGTCCTGAACGCAGCTGGCGCATGCGAAGCAACTGTGCTGTGGGCACGCAGCCGCGCATGCGCAGGAAAGCTGAAACCACCAGCCGCGTATGTGCAGCAACCGGCTGTAACTATGCAGCGGCGCATGCGCAGCACCTCAGCTAAAACTATGCAGCTGGCGCATGCGCAGTAACCGGCTAAAACTATGAGCTGCGATACGATTTGGTCGCCTTTCAAAACTGCATTTTACCATTTATATACGGAAAACGACACCAAAAATGAAAGGCCTGGACAGTCCTGAACGCAGCTGCGCATGCGCAGCAACTGTGCTGGGCACGCAGCTGCGCATGCGCAGCAACTCAGTTAAAACTATGAGCTGCGACACGTATTTGGTCGCTTTCAAAACTGCATTTTACCATTTATATACGGAAAACAACACCAAAAATGAAAGGCCCGCGCAGTCCTGAAACGCAGCCGCGCATGCACAGAACCTCGACTAAAAATTGCACCCGCACATACGCGTATGTGTTTGCCGCTCAAAACTGCATTTTACCATTTATATGCGCTGCGAATGTCGCGGAACGCAGCTGCGTGATGCGCAGCAACTGTGGTAAAACCACCAGCTGGCGCATGCGCAGCAATCCTGTTAAATGTACGCAGCCGCGCCCGCATGCGTTTGCCTTTCAAAACTGCATTTTACCACTTATTATGGTAAACGAAACAAAAATGAAATGCCTGCACAGTCCTGAACGTAGCTATGCGATACGCAGCAACTGTGTTAAAATATAGCAGGCGCGCGGCGCAGCAACTCAGCCAGTACGCAGGCCGCGCATGCGCAGGAACTCAGCTAAAACTACCAGCCGCGATGTGCAGCAACGTTAAAACCATGTTGCTGCGCATGCGCAGCACCTCAGCTAAACTATGCAGCTGCGCGATGCGCAGCAACCGGCTAAAAACTATGAGCTGCGACACGATTTGGTCGCCTTCAAAACTGCATTTTACCATTTATATAATGGAAAACGACACCTAAAATGAAAGGCCCGCAGTCCTGAACGCAGCTGGCGCATGCGCAGCAGCTTGGCTAAAACTACGCAGCTGCACATACGCGCAGTACCGGCTAAATTGCACCTGCACATGCGTATATGTTTCCGCTCAAAACTGCATTTTACCATTTATATGCGCTGCAACAGTCGGAACGGAGAGCTTACGCGCAGCAACTGTGGTAAAACCACCAGCTGCGCATGCTCAGCAACTCGCTAAAACTATGAACTGCGCGATAATGCATTTGGTTGCCTTCAAAACCGCATTTTACCATTTATATCGGAAAACGACAACAAAAAAAGGAAAGGCGTAGTCCTGAATGCAATGCGCAGCAGCTCGGTTAAAACCACGCAGCCAGCACGCCCAGTACCTTGGCTAAAATTGCAGCTGCACATACCGTGATGTGTTTGCCGTTCAAAACTGCATTTACCATTTATATATGCTGGGCGCGTCGCGGAACGTGAGTTGCGCAGCCAGCAACTGTGGTAAAACTACTCATTATGCGCATGCGCATAACTCCGCTTAAAGCACGCAGCATTGGTAAGCGCTTCGACGTTCAAACTGCATTTTACCTTTTATATATGCACAACGACCCCAAAACGAAAGGCCTGCACAGTCCTGAACGCAGCTGCGCACGCGCACCATCTCGGCTAAAATTGCACCTGCATACGCGTAAGTGATTGCCGCTCAAAACTGCATTTTTACCATTTATATGCGCTTGCACAGTCGCGGAACAGAGCTGCGCATGTGCAGGAACACAGCTAAACTGCTCAGGCGTTGCCGATGTGCAGCAGCTCGGCTAAAACCACGCAGCTGCACAACGCAATACCTTAAAACTGCACCCGCGCATCCGCATGTATTTGCCATTCAAAACTGCATTTTACCATTTATATGCGCTGGCGCAGTCCTGAACGGAGCTGCGCATGCACAGCAACCGTCGGAAAAACCAGCCGCGCATGCGCAGCAACTCCGCTTAAAGCACGCAGCTGCACATCCGTATGCGTTCGATGTTCAAACCGCATTTTACCTTTTATATACGGAAAACGACACCAAAATTGAAATGCCTGGCGCAGTCCGTGAACGCAGCCGCGCATGCGCAGGAACTCAGCAAAACTACCCAGCTGCGTATGTACAGCAACTCGGCTAAAACTATAGCTGGCGCGCGCGCAGCACCTCAGCTAAAACTATGCAGCTGCGATATGTATTTGTTCACCGTTCAAAACTGCATTTTGCCATTTATATGCTGAAAACAATACCAAAAATGAAAGGCCTGCACAGTCCTGAAATGCAGCTGCGCATGCACAGCAGATTGGCTAAAACCACAGCTGCGCATGCGCAGCAACTCTGCTAAACTTTCAGCTGCGCATGCGCAGCAACCGGTTAAAACTATGAGCTGCGCATACGTATTTGGTCGCCTTCAAAACTGCATTTTACCATTTATATACGGAAACGACACCAAAAATGAAAGGCCCGCGCAGTCCTGAACGCAGCATGCGCAGGAACTGTGGTGGGGGCATGCAGCCGCGCAGCGCAGGAACTCAGCTAAAACCACCAGCCGCGTATGTGCAGCAACTCGGCCAGCACGCAGCCGCGCATCCGTATGCGCTCGACGCTCAAAACTGCATTTTAGCTTTTATATATGCAAAACGATACCAAAAACGAAAGGCCTGCGCAGTCCTGAACGCATCTGCGCATGCGCACCATCTCACCTAAAACTATGCAGCTGCGCATGCGCAGTACCTCGGCTAAAATTGCACCTGCACACGCGTAAGTGTTTGCCGTTCAAAACTGCATTTTACCATTTATATGCGCTGTGCAGTCGGAACGGAGCTGCGCATGCGCAGGAACTCAGCTAAAACTGCTCAGCTGCGTATGCAGCAGCTCGGCTAAAACTACACAACTGCACAAGCGCAATACCGGCTAAAACTGCACCCGCGGATCCGTATGTATTTGCCGTTCAAAACTGCATTTTACCATTTATATGCGCTGCGCAGTCCTGAACGGAGCTGCGCATGCGCAGCAACTGTGGTAAACCACCAGCTGCGCATGCGCAGCAACCCGCCAGTACACAGCTGCGCATCCGGATGCGTTCCACATTCAAAACTGCATTTACCTTTATATATGCACAACGATCCCAAAAACGAAAGGCTTGCACAGTCCTGAAAGCAGCTGCGCATGCGCAGCAGCTCGGCTAAAACTACGCAGATGCGCAAGCGCAGCACATCGGCGAAAACTACACAGCCAGCACGCGCATTAACTCGGCTTAAATCACGCCGCTGTTCGCGCGCAGCAACTCGGCTAAAACTATGCAGCGCGATAAACGATTTGTTCGCTCTTCAAAACTGCATTTTACCATTTATATAACGGAAACCGACACCAAAATTGAAATGCCTGCGCAGTCGCGGAACGCAGCTGCATACGCGCAGCAGCTCGCCTAAAACTACGCAGCTGTGTATGCGATGTCATGCTTGAAACAGCATTTTACCATTTCTATAACGGAAAACGACACCAAAAATGAAATGCCTGGCGCAGTCTCAACGCAGCTGGCGCATGCGCAGCAACTTTGCTAAAGCACGCAGCCGCGCATGCGCAGGAACTCAGCTAAAACTGCATTTCACCTGCTTCGTGCAGCAGCTCGGCTAAAACCACGCAGCTGGACAGCGCAACACCGGCTAAAACTGCACCCGCGCATGCGTATGTGTTTGCCGTTCAAAACTGCATTTTACCCCTTATATGCGCAAAACGACACCAAAAGGAAATGCCTGTGCAGTCGTCGGAACGCAGCTGAGAGCCCGCGCAGCAACTGTGCTAAAACCACACAGCTGCTCGCGCGCAGCAACTCAGCCAGCACGCAGCCGCGCATGCGCAGGAACTCATCTAAACCACCAGCTGCGCGCATGTGCAGCAGCTCGGCTAAAACCGCACAGTTGCACATAAGAAGCACCTCGGCTAAAACTGTACCTGGCGCATCCGTCGCGTCACTCGCTCAAAACTGCATTTTACCATTTATAAACGCAAAACGATACCAGAAATGAAAGGCCTGCAAAGTCCTGAATGCAGCCGCGCATGTGCAGCAACTCGGCTAAAACTATGCAGTTTTCGTTACGCGCAGCCACCGGCTAAAACTGCAGATGCGCATGCGTATGTGTTCGCCTTTAAAACTGCATTGTACCATTTATATGCATAAAATGACACCAACAATGAAAGGCCGATGCAGTCCTGAACGCAAATGCGCATGCGCAGCAACGGCTAAACTATGCAGCTGCGCATGCGTATGTGTTCGCCGTTCAAAACTGCATTTTACCATTTATATATGCAAACGATACCAAAATGAAAGGCCTGGCGCAGTTCTGAACAGCCGCGCATGCGCAGCAACTGTGTTAAACCACGCAGCTGCGCGCGCAACAATTCCGGCTAAAACCACCAGCTGCGATGCATATGTGTTTGCCTTTCAAAACTGCATTTTACCATTTATATGCGCAAAACGACACCAAAAATGAAAGGCCTGCACAGTCCTGAACGCGCTGCGCATGCAAGGAACCGCATTAAAACCACGCAGCTGCGCATGCGCAGCAGCTCAGCTAAATTATAGCCGCGCGCATGTGCAGCTGCTTGGCTAAAGCTACCAGCTGCACATCCGCATGCGCTCGCTTTTCAAAACTGCATTTTACCATCTATATGCGCAAAACAACACCAAAAATGAATGGCCTGTACAGTCCTGAACGCAGCAGCGCGCAGCAGCTCGGCTAAACTACAACAGCCGCGCATGCGCAGGAACTCAGCTAAAGTTACCACCCGCGCATGTGCAGCAACTCGCTAAAACCGCGCAGCTGCGCATGCGAAGCACCCTCGGCTAAACTGTACCCGCGCATCCGCAGCGTCTCCGCTCAAAACTGCATTTTACCATTTATATACGCAAAACGATACCAGAAATGAAAGGCCTGCAAAGTCCTGAATGCAGCCGCGCATGTGCAGCAACTCGGCTAAAACTATGCAGCTGCACATGCGCAGCCACCGGCTAAAACTGCAGATGCGCATGCGTATGTGTTCGCTTTTAAAACTGCAGTGTACCATTTATATATGCAAAACGATACCAAAATGAAAGGCCTGCGCAAGTTCTGAACACAGCTGCGCATGCGCAGCAACCGTGTTAAAACCACGCAGCTGTGGATGCATGGCGCGTTTGCCTTCAAAACTGCATTTTACCACGGCGCGCAAAACGACACCAAAAATGAAAGGTTTGGCGCAGTCGGAACGCAGCCGCGCATGCGCAGCAACTGTGCTAAAACAACGCAGCTGCGCATGCGCAGGAACTCATCTAAACTACCAGCGCGATGTGCAGCAACCGCTAAAACTATGCAGCCGCGCATGCACAGCAGCTCGGATAAAACTACCACCCGCGCATGCGATGCGTTCGCTTCAAAACTGCATTTTACCATCTATATGTGCAAAACGACACCAAAAATGATTGGCCTGGCGAAGTCCTGAACGCAGCTGGCGCATGCGCAGCAACCGGCTAAACTACACAGCCGCGCATGCGCAGCACCGGCTACAACCACGCAGCTGCACATGCGTATGCGTTCGCCGTTCAAAACTGCATTTTACCATTTATATACGAAAACGATACCAAAATGAAAGTCCTGCACAGTCCTGAACGCAGCTGCGCATGCGCAGCACCCCGGCTAAAACCATGAAGCTGCGCATGCGCAGGAACTCAGCTTAAACTACTCAGCCACATGTGCAGCAACCAGGCTAAAACCACGCAACGCGCATTCGCAGCGCTCGGCTAAAACTGCACCTGTGCATCCGTATGCGTTCGATGTTCAAAACTGCATTTTACCATTTTATGCGCAAAACGTTGTACAGCAAGTCCTCCAAAACTACAGAGCTGCGCGATGCGCAGTAACTCGTTTAAAACGCACGCAGCTAAACGCTTATGCGCATGTGTTTGACGCTCAAAAACTGCATTTTACCATTTATATGCGCGCAAAACGACACCAAAATGAAAGGCCCTGCGCAGTCGCGGAACGCAGGAGCGCATGCGCAGCAACTGTGTTGCAACCACGCAGCCGCGCATGCGCAGCAGCTCAGCTTAAAACCACCAGCCGCGCATGTGAGCAACTCGCTAAAACCTATGCAGCTGCGCATGCGCAGCAGCTCGGCTAAAACCACTCAACCCGCGCATGCGTATGCGTTCGCTTTTCAAAACTGCATTTTACCATCTATAAGCGCGCAAAACGACACCAAAATGATTGGCCCGCGAGGAACCTGAACGCAGCTGCGCATGCGCAGCAACCGGCTAAAACTACACACCCTGCGCATGCGCAGCACCTCGGCTACAACCACGCAGCTGAGCACGCGTGACGCGTCGCCGTTCAAAACTGCATTTTACCATTTATATACGCAAAACGATACCAAAAATGAAAGGCCTGCACAGTCCTGAACGCAGCTGCGCATGCGCAGCAGCTCGGCTAAAACTACGCAGCTGCGCATGCGCAGGAACTCAGCTAAACTACCAGCCGCGCATGTGCAGCAACTCGGCTAAACTGGCGCAGCTGCGCATGCGAAGCACCTCGGCTAAAACTGCACCTGCGCATCCGTATGCGTTCGCCGTTCAAAACTGCATTTTACCATTTATATACGCAAAACGATACCAGAAATTAAAGGCCTGCAAAGTCCTGAACGCAGCTGCGCATGTGCAGCTGCTTGGCTAAAACTACTCAGCTGCACATCCGCATGCGTTCGCTTTTCAAAACTGCATTTTACCATCTATATGCGCAAAACGACACCAAAAATGAATGGCCTGCGCAGTCCTGAACGCAGCTGCGCATGCGCAGCAGCTCGGCTAAAACTACACAGCTGCGCATGCGCAGGAACTCAGCTAAAGCTACTCACCTGCGCATGTGCAGCACCTCGGCTAAAACTGTACCTGCGCATCCGTATGCGTTCTCCGTTCAAAACTGCATTTTACCATTTATATACGCAAAACGATACCAGAAATGAAAGGCCTGCAAAGTCCTGAATGCAGCTGCGCATGCGCAGCAACTCGGCTAAAACTATGCAGCTGCACATGCGCAGCCACTCGGCTAAAACTGCAGATGCGCATGCGTATGTGTTTGCCTTTAAAACTGCATTG
>JAHFZB010000484.1:0-44652 GCA_036884735.1 Huso huso
GCTCGGCTCGACAAAATGACACGTGTGAAACTAGCTGTACTGTGAGGGCTCGGCTCGGCTCTGGTGTGCTCGTGTGAAAAGGCTATAAAAGATCGAGGTTGGCTTGTCAGAAATAGAGAGGAATTTATTATTATTATTATTATTATTATTATTATTATTTATTAGCAGACGCCCTTATCCAGGGCAACTTACAGTCATAAACAAATACATTTCAAGAATCACAGTACAAGTAATAATACAATTAAGAGCAAGATAAATACAATGACTTTGGTTCTAGCAAGTACAAGTATGCATACAATGGAAGGAAGGCAGAATTAATTAATTTACATCAAGAACAGTTTACTACTGAACCCTATCAACACTAAATACAGAATACTGTTTTACATGTATCCTGTTTGATGATCTCTCCACCCCTACACTTCAATGTCAAATTGCCTCGTTCTGTTTTTAATAACTCTGCACACTACATGTCTGTGTGGCGTGAATAGATAAAGCTGCACTACTAACCTGCCTGTACCAGCACATGGCTGTTAAATACTGTCTATATTCCCTTACAGTCTATCTGTGTGTGTCTCACTGTGTCTATTCCCTGACAGCTCTGGGGACCCAGCCCTCAATCTCTATGGACTCTACACAAGGAGAGCAGACCCTGCTGGTGTGCAGATCAAAGGGGTGGTACCCTGAACCTGAAGTGATCTGGAGAGACAGGAATGGAAACAATGTGACATCACTGTCCAGCCCAACAGTGCTGAGGGACAGTCAGGGGCTCCTCAGTGTCAGCAGCTACATCAAAATCAAACAGCAATCCAACGTGTTCTCCTGTCTGGTTAGAAGTAAAATACCAAAACCAGACTGGGAATCCAAACTCCACATATCCAGTGAGTATCACATGTTTGTGGATTGAGCCTGACTGACACTGACCATAGATTACAGTCATCATGATGGGGCATCAACATCTGAATCAAACACATGAACTAGTGGACCAGTCAATATCTGAATAAAACACATGAACTAGTGGACCAGTCAATATCTGAATCAAACACATGAACTAGTGGACCAGTCAACATCTGAATCAAACACATGAACTAGTGGACCAGTCAATATCTGAATCAAACACATGAACTAGTGGACCAGTCAATATCTGAATCAAACACATGAACTAGTGGACCAGTCAATATCTGGATCAAACACATGAACTAGTGGACCAGTCAATATCTGAATCAAACACATGAACTAGTGGACCAGTCAATATCTGAATCAAACACATGAACTAGTGGACCAGTCAATATCTGAATCAAACACATGAACTAGTGGACCAGTCAATATCTGAATCAAACACATGAACTAGTGGACCAGTCAACATCTGAATCAAACACATGAACTAGTGGACCAGTCAATATCTGAATCGAACACATGAACTAGTGACCAGTCAATATCTGAATCAAACACATGAACTAGTGACCAGTCAACATCTGAATCAAACATATTGGGGGGGGTGGGGGGGTGGGGTGTTTGGAATGCTCACTATGAGGGGTGTGGTTCAATGTTGGGAGGGGTGTGTGGAATGCTCACTATGAGGGGGTGTGGTCAGTGTTGGGAGGGGTGTGTGGAATGCTCACTATGAGGGGTGTGGCTCAGTGTTGGGAGGGGTGTGTGGAATGCTCACTATGAGGGTTGTGGCTCAGTGTTGGGAAGGGTGTGTGGAATGCTCACTATGAGGGGGTGTGGCTCAGTGTTTGGAGGGGTGTGTGGAATGCTCACTATGAGGGTTGTGGCTCAGTTTTGGGAGGGGTGTATGGAATGCTTACTATGAGGGGTGTGGCTCAGTGTTGGGAGGGGTGTGGAATGCTCACTATGAGGGGTGTGGTCAGTGTTGGGAGGGGTGTGTGTGTTCCAGTGTGTTGAGCTGCTGTGTTGTTTTCTAGGTGATTTTTTCCCAGGAGTCTCTGGATGGATGGTGGCTTTCTTCTTGACTTTAGCTCTCAGTATTGGAGCCATTCCTCTGCTGGTGATCAAATGGAGAAGAATGAAGGGTATGTACTAATTATTGTGTCCGATAAGTATAATATTTTAAATGTAGTCACAGCAGAGTGAAGCACAAGTCTCACAAACTAAGTTGATAATGGAAGTCTTTGTCACACAAATGTACAAGGATCGTAGGGCGCCCCTATCAACGTCACAGAGTACTAGGCTGGTTCTCTATTTCCTATCTAGAGCCAATTGAACAGTAAAGTACAAACGTGGTTCCTGTTGGGCAATTTCATCCATTCAATCAATAGCTCCATTTCACAGATAGCAAAACACTCTGAGCAATTCATGACGAAAACAACTGCTAATGGATCAGCAGTGTCTAATCTGAAGAACCCTGACATACAAGTGCAGAGGCAGGGAAGAGCAAACAGAGCAAAACAAGTACACCCTCGCTATAACGCCCTTCATTATAACGAACCTTCAGCTTTAACGAACCTGGCCCCTGGACCCCCAAATAAAAAAAATTAAAAAAGATCATATAAACACACACTGTCAACATCCCGGTCTGTACGCACGGGACGCACCTCCGCAGTGAAGTCAGCATCATATAAACACACACTGTCAACACCCCGGTCTGTACGCGCACGGGACGCACCTCCGCAGTGAAGTCAGCATCATATAAACACACACTGTCAACATCCCGGTCTGTACGCACGGGACGCCCCTCCGCAGTGAAGTCAGCATCATATAAACACACACTGTCAACATCCCGGTCTGTACGCACGGGACGCACCTCCGCAGTGAAGTCAGCATCATATAAACACACACTGTCAACATCCCGGTCTGTACGCACGGGACGCACCTCCGCAGTGAAGTCAGCATCAAATAAACACACACTGTCAACATCCCGGTCTGTACGCACGGGACGCACCTCCGCAGTGAAGTCAGCATCATATAAACACACACTGTCAACATCCCGGTCTGTACGCACAGGACGCACCTCCGCAGTGAAGTCAGCATCATATAAAACACACTGTCAACATCCCGGTCTGTACGCACGGGACGCACCTCCGCAGTGAAGTCAGCATCATATAAACACACACTGTCAACATCCCGGTCTGTACGCACGGGACGCACCTCCGCAGTGAAGAAAAGCATCATATAAACACACACTGTCAACATCCCGGTCTGTACGCACGGGACGCACCTCCGCAGTGAAGTCAGCATCATATAAACACACACTGTCAACATCCCGGTCTGTACACACGGGACACCCCTCCGCAGTGAAGTCAGCATCATATAAACACACACTGTCAACATCCCGGTCTGTACGCACGGGACGCCCCTCCGCAGTGAAGTCAGCATCATATAAACACACACTGTCAACATCCCGGTCTGTACGCACGGGACGCACCTCCGCAGTGAAGTCAGCATCATATAAACACACACTGTCAACATCCCGGTCTGTACGCACGGGACGCACCTCCGCAGTGAAGTCAGCATCATAT
Organism: Huso huso; assembly: GCA_036884735.1. Taxonomy (NCBI): domain Eukaryota; kingdom Metazoa; phylum Chordata; class Actinopteri; order Acipenseriformes; family Acipenseridae; genus Huso; species Huso huso. Next base: position 3,480 of record JAHFZB010000484.1, read on the forward strand.
AAACACACACTGTCAACATCCCGGTCTGTACGCACGGGGCGCACCACCGCAGTGAAGTCAGCATCATATAAACACACACTGTCAACATCCCGGTCTGTACGCACGGGACCCACCTCCGCAGTGAAGTCAGCATCATATAAACACACACTGTCAACATCCCGGTCTGTACGCACGGGACGCACCTCCGCAGTGAAGTCAGCATCATATAAAACACACTGTCAACATCCCGGTCTGTACGCACGGGACGCACCTCCGCAGTGAAGTCAGCATCATATAAAAACACACTGTCTACATCCCGGTCTGTACGCACGGGACGCACCTCCGCAGTGAAGTCAGCATCATATAAACACACACTGTCACATCCCGGTCTGTACGCACGGGACGTACCTCCGCAGTGAAGTCAGCATCATATAAACACACACTGTCACATCCCGGTCTGTACACACGGGACGCACCTCCGCAGTGAAGTCAGCATCATATAAACACACACTGTCACATCCCGGTCTGTACACACGGGACGCACCTCCGCAGTGAAGTCAGCATCATATAAAACACACTGTCAACATCCCGGTCTGTACGCACGGGACGCACCTCCGCAGTGAAGTCAGCATCATATAAACACACACTGTCAACATCCCGGTCTGTACGCACGGGACGCACCTCCGCTGTGAAGTCAGCATCATATAAACACACACTGTCAACATCCCGGTCTGTACGCACGGGACGCACCTCCGCAGTGAAGTCAGCATCATATAAACACACACTGTCAACATCCCGGTCTGTACGCACGGGACGCACCTCCGCAGTGAAGTCAGCATCATATAACACACACTGTCAACATCCCGGTCTGTACACACGGGACGCACCTCCGCAGTGAAGTCAGCATCATATAAACACACACTGTCAACATCCCGGTCTGTACGCACGGGACGCACCTCCGCAGTGAAGTCAGCATCATATAAAAACACACTGTCAACATCCCGGTCTGTACGCACGGGCGCACCACCGCAGTGAAGTCAGCATCATATAAAACACACTGTCAACATCCCGGTCTGTACGCACGGGACCCACCTCCGCAGTGAAGTCAGCATCATATAAACACACACTGTCAACATCCCGGTCTGTACGCACGGGACGCACCTCCGCAGTGAAGTCAGCATCATATAAACACACACTGTCAACATCCCGTCTGTACGCACGGGACGCACCTCCGCAGTGAAGTCAGCATCATATAAACACACACTGTCACATCCCGGTCTGTACGCACGGGACGCACCTCCGCAGTGAAGTCAGCATGATATAAACACACACTGTCACATCCCGTCTGTACGCACGGGACGCACCTCCGCAGTGAAGTCAGCATCATATAAACACACACCGTCACATCCCGGTCTGTACACACGGGACGCACCTCCGCAGTGAAGTCAGCATCATATAAACACACACTGTCACATCCCGGTCTGTACACACGGGACGCACCTCCGCAGTGAAGTCAGCATCATATAAACACACACTGTCAACATCCCGGTCTGTACGCACGGGACGCACCTCCGCAGTGAAGTCAGCATCATATAAACACGCACTGTCAACATCCCGGTCTGTACGCACGGGACGCACCTCCGCAGTGAAGTCAGCATCATATTAACAAACACTGTCAACATCCCGGTCTGTACGCACGGGACGCACCTCCGCAGTGAAGTCAGCATCATATAAACACACACTGTCAACATCCCGGCCTGTACGCACAGGGCGCACCACCGCAGTGAAGTCAGCATCATATAAACACACACTGTCAACATCCCGGTCTGTACGCACGGGACCCACCTCCGCAGTGAAGTCAGCATCATATAAACACACACTGTCAACATCCCGGTCTGTAGGCACGGGACGCACCTCCACAGTGAAGTCAGCATCATATAAACACACACTGTCACATCCCGGTCTGTACGCACGGGACGCACCTCCGCAGTGAAGTCAGCATGATATAAACACACACTGTCACATCCCGGTCTGTACGCACGGGACGAAACTCCGCAGTGAATTCAGCATCATATAAACACACACTGTCACATCCCGGTCTGTACACACGGGACGCACCTCCGCAGTGAAGTCAGCATCATATAAACACACACTGTCACATCCCGGTCTGTACACACGGGACGCACCTCCGCAGTGAAGTCAGCATCATATAAACATGCACTGTCAACATCCCGGTCTGTACGCACGGGACGCACCTCCGCAGTGAAGTCAGCATCATATAAACACACACTGTCAACATCCCGGTCTGTACGCACGGACGCACCTCCGCAGTGAAGTCAGCATCATATAAACACACACTGTCAACATCCCGGTCTGTACACACGGGACGCACCTCTGCAGTGAAGTCAGCATCATATAAACACACACTGTCAACATCTCGGTATGTACGCACGGGACGCACCTCCGCAGTGAAGTCAGCATCATATAAACACACACTGTCAACATCCCGGTCTGTACGCACGGGGCGCACCACCGCAGTGAAGTCAGCATCATATAAACACACACTGTCAACATCCCGGTCTGTACACACGGACGCACCTCTGCAGTGAAGTCAGCATCATATAAACACACACTGTCAACATCTCGGTATGTACGCACGGGACGCACCTCCGCAGTGAAGTCAGCATCATATAAACACACACTGTCAACATCCCGGTCTGTACGCATGGGACGCACCTCCGCAGTGAAGTCAGCATCATATAAACACACACTGTCAACATCCCGGTCTGTACACACGGGACGCACCTCCGCAGTGAAGTCAGCATCATATAAACACACACTGTCAACATCTCGGTATGTACGCACGGGACGCACCTCCGCAGTGAAGTCAGCATCATATAAACACACACTGTCAACATCCCGGTCCGTACGCACGGGACGCACCTCCGCAGTGAAGTCAGCATCATATAAACACACACTGTCAACATCCCGGTCTGTACGCACGGGACGCACCTCCGCAGTGAAGTCAGCATCATATAAACACACACTGTCAACATCCCGGTCTGTACGCACGGGACGCACCTCCGCAGTGAAGTCAGCATCATATAAACACACACTGTCAACATCCCGGTCTGTACGCACGAACGCACCTCCGCAGTGAAGTCAGCATCATATAAACACACACTGTCAACATCCCGGTCTGTACGCACGGGACGCACCTCCGCAGTGAAGTCAGCATCATATAAACACACACTGTCAACATCCCGGTCTGTACGCACGGGACGCACCTCCGCAGTGAAGAAAAGCATCATATAAACACACACTGTCAACATCCCGGTCTGTACGCACGCGGGACGCCCCTCCGCAGTGAAGTCAGCATCATATAAACACACACTGTCAACATCCCGGTCTGTACGCACGGGACGCACCTCCGCAGTGAAGTCAGCATCATATAAAACACACTGTCAACATCCCGGTCTGTACGCACGGGACGCACCTCCGCAGTGAAGTCAGCATCATATAAAAACACACTGTCAACATCCCGGCCTGTACGCACGGGACGCACCTCCGCAGTGAAGTCAGCATCATATAAACACACACTGTCTACATCCCGTCTGTACGCACGGGACGCACCTCCGCAGTGAAGTCAGCATCATATAAACACACACTGTCATATCCAGGTCTGTACGCACGGGACGTACCTCCGCAGTGAAGTCAGCATCATATAAACACACACTGTCACATCCCGGTCTGTACACACGGGACGCACCTCCGCAGTGAAGTCAGCATCATATAAACACACACTGTCACATCCCGGTCTGTACACGGGACGCACCTCCGCAGTGAAGTCAGCATCATATAAACACACACTGTCAACATCCCGGTCTGTACGCACGGGACGCACCTCCGCAGTGAAGTCAGCATCATATAAACACACACTGTCAACATCCCGGTCTGTACGCACGGGACGCACCTCCGCAGTGAAGTCAGCATCATATAAACACACACTGTCACATCCCGGTCTGTACGCACGGGACGCACCTCCGCAGTGAAGTCAGCATCATATAAACACACACTGTCAACATCCCGGTCTGTACGCACGGGTGCACCACCGCAGTGAAGTCAGCATCATATAAACACACACTGTCAACATCCCGGTCTGTACGCACGGGACCCACCTCCGCAGTGAAGTCAGCATCATATAAACACACACTGTCAACATCCCGGTCTGTACGCACGGGACGCACCTCTGCAGTGAAGTCAGCAACATATAAACACACACTGTCAACATCCCGGTCTGTACGCACGGGACGCACCTCCGTAGTGAAGTCAGCATCATATAAACACACACTGTCACATCCCGGTCTGTACGCACGGGACGCACCTCCGCAGTGAAGTCAGCATCATATAAACACACACTGTCACATCCCGGTCTGTACGCACGGGACGCACCTCCGCAGTGAAGTCAGCATCATATAAACACACACTGTCACATCCCGTCTGTACGCACGGACGCACCTCCACAGTGAAGTCAGCATCATATAAACACACACTGTCAACATCCCGGTCTGTACGCACGGGACGCACCTCCGCAGTGAAGTCAGCATCATATAAACACACACTGTCAACATCCCGGTCTGTACGCACGGGACGCACCTCCGCAGTGAAGTCAGCATCATATAAACACACACTGTCAACATCCCGGTCTGTACGCACGGGACGCACCTCCGCAGTGAAGTCAGCATCATATAAACACACACTGTCAACATCCCGGTCTGTACGCACGGGGCGCACCACCGCAGTGAAGTCAGCATCATATAAACACACACTGTCAACATCCCGGTCTGTACGCACGGGACCCACCTCCGCAGTGAAGTCAGCATCATATAAACACACACTGTCAACATCCCGGTCTGTACGCACGGGACGCACCTCCGCAGTGAAGTCAGCATCATATAAACACACACTGTCAACATCCCGGTCTGTACGCACGGGACGCACCTCCGCAGTGAAGTCAGCATCATATAAACACACACTGTCACATCCCGGTCTGTACGCATGGGACGCACCTCCGCAGTGAAGTCAGCATCATATAAACACACACTGTCACATCCCGGTCTGTACGCACGGGACGCACCTCCGCAGTGAAGTCAGCATCATATAAAACACACACTGTCACATCCCGGTCTGTACACGGGGACGCACCTCCGCAGTGAAGTCAGCATCATATAAACACACACTGTCACATCCCGGTCTGTACACACGGGACGCACCTCCGCAGTGAAGTCAGCATCATATAAACACACACTGTCAACATCCCGGTCTGTACGCACGGGACGCACCTCCGCAGTGAAGTCAGCATCATATAAACACGCACTGTCAACATCCCGGTCTGTACGCACGGGACGCACCTCCGCAGTGAAGTCAGCATCATAGAAACACACACTGTCAACATCCCGGTCTGTACACACGGGACGCACCTCCGCAGTGAAGTCAGCATCATATAAACACACACTGTCAACATCCCGGTCTGTACGCACGGGACGCACCTCCGCAGTGAAGTCAGCATCATATAAACACACACTGTCAACATCCCGGTCTGTACGCACGGGACGCACCTCCGCAGTGAAGTCAGCATCATATAAACACACACTGTCAACATCCGGTCTGTACGCACGGGACGCACCTCCGCAGTGAAGTCAGCATCATATAAACACACAATGTCAACATCCCGGTCTGTACGCACGGGACGCACCTCCGCAGTGAAGTCAGCATCATATAAACACACACTGTCAACATCCCGGTCTGTACGCACGGGCGCACCACCGCAGTGAAGTCAGCATCATATAAACACACACTGTCAACATCCCGGTCTGTACGCACGGGACCCACCTCCGCAGTGAAGTAAGCATCATATAAACACACACTGTCAACATCCCGGTCTGTACGCACGGGACGCACCTCCGCAGTGAAGTCAGCATCATATAAAACACACTGTCAACATCCCGGTCTGTACGCACGGGACGCACCTCCACAGTGAAGTCAGCATCATATAAACACACACTGTCACATCCCGGTCTGTACGCACGGGACGCACCTCCGCAGTGAAGTCAGCATGATATAAAACACACTGTCACATCCCGGTCTGTACGCACGGGGACGCACCTCCGCAGTGAAGTCAGCATCATATAAACACACACTGTCACATCCCGGTCTGTACACACGGGACGCACCTCCGCAGTGAAGTCAGCAGCATATAAAACACACTGTCAACATCCCGGTCTGTACGCACGGGACGCACCTCCGCAGTGAAGTCAGCATCATATAAACACGCACTGTCAACATCCCGGTCTGTACGCACGGGACGCACCTCCGCAGTGAAGTCAGCATCATATAAACACACACTGTCAACATCCCGGTCTGTACGCATCGGACGCACCTCCGCAGTGAAGTCAGCATCATATAAACACACACCGTCAACATCCCGGTCTGTACACACGGGACGCACCTCCGCAGTGAAGTCAGCATCATATAAACACACACTGTCACATCCCGTCTGTACGCACGGGACGCACCTCCGCAGTGAAGTCAGCATCATATAAACACACACTGTCAACATCCCGGTCTGTACGCGGGACGCACCTCCGCAGTGAAGTCAGCATCATATAAACACGCACTGTCACATCCCGGTCTGTACGCACGGGACGCACCTCCGCAGTGAAGTCAGCGTCATATAAACACGCACTGTCACATCCCGGTCTGTACGCACGGGACGCACCTCCGCAGTGAAGTCAGCATCATATAAACACGCATGTCACATCCCGGTCTGTACGCACGGGACGCACCTCCGCAGTGAAGTCAGCATCATATAAACACGCACTGTCAACATCCCGTCTGTACGCACGGGACGCACCTCCGCAGTGAAGTCAGCATCATATAAACACGCACTGTCAACATCCCGGCCTGTACGCACGGGACGCACCTCCGCAGTGAAGTCAGCATCATATAAACACACACTGTCAACATCCCGGTCTGTACGCACGGGACGCACCTCCGCAGTGAAGTCAGCATCATATAAACACACACTGTCAACATCCCGGTCTGTACGCACGGGACGCACCTCCGCAGTGAAGAAAAGCATCATATAAACACACACTGTCAACATCCCGGTCTGTACGCACGGGACGCCCCTCCGCAGTGAAGTCAGCATCATATAAAACACACACTGTCAACATCCCGTCTGTACGCACGGGACGCACCTCCGCAGTGAAGTCAGCATCATATAAACACACACTGTCAACATCCCGGTCTGTACGCACGGGACGCACCTCCGCAGTGAAGTCAGCATCATATAAACACACACTGTCAACATCCCGGTCTGTACGCACGGGACGCACCTCCGCAGTGAAGTCAGCATCATATAAACACACTGTCACATCCGGTCTGTACGCGGGACGCACCTCCGCAGTGAAGTCAGCATCATATAAACACACACTGTCACATCCCGGTCTGTACGCACGGGACGCACCTCCGCAGTGAAGTCAGCATCATATAAACACACACTGTCACATCCCGGTCTGTACACGGGACGCACCTCCGCAGTGAAGTCAGCATCATATAAACACACACTGTCACATCCCGGTCTGTACACACGGGACGCACCTCCGCAGTGAAGTCAGCATCATATAAACACACACTGTCAACATCCCGGTCTGTACGCACGGACGCACCTCCGCAGTGAAGTCAGCATCATATAAAACACACTGTCAACATCCCGGTCTGTACGCACGGGACGCACCTCCGCAGTGAAGTCAGCATCATATAAACACACACTGTCAACATCCCGTCTGTACGCACGGGACGCACCTCCGCAGTGAAGTCAGCATCATATAAACACGCACTGTCAACATCCCGGTCTGTACGCACGGACGCACCTCCGCAGTGAAGTCAGCATCATAGAAACACACACTGTCAACATCCCGGTCTGTACACACGGGACGCACCTCCGCAGTGAAGTCAGCATCATATAAACACACACTGTCAACATCCCGGTCTGTACGCACGGGACGCACCTCCGCAGTGAAGTCAGCATCATATAAACACACACTGTCAACATCCCGGTCTGTACGCACGGGACGCACCTCCGCAGTGAAGTCAGCATCATATAAACACACACTGTCAACATCCCGGTCTGTACGCACGGGACGCACCTCCGCAGTGAAGTCAGCATCATATAAACACACAATGTCAACATCCGGTCTGTACGCACGGGACGCACCTCCGCAGTGAAGTCAGCATCATATAAACACACACTGTCAACATCCCGGTCTGTACGCACGGGCGCACCACCGCAGTGAAGTCAGCATCATATAAACACACACTGTCAACATCCCGGTCTGTACGCACGGGACCCACCTCCGCAGTGAAGTAAGCATCATATAAACACACACTGTCAACATCCCGGTCTGTACGCACGGGACGCACCTCCGCAGTGAAGTCAGCATCATATAAACACACACTGTCAACATCCCGTCTGTACGCACGGGACGCACCTCCACAGTGAAGTCAGCATCATATAAAACACACTGTCACATCCCGGGTCTGTACGCACGGGACGCACCTCCGCAGTGAAGTCAGCATGATATAAACACACACTGTCACATCCCGGTCTGTACGCACGGGACGTACCTCCGCAGTGAAGTCAGCATCATATAAACACACACTGTCACATCCCGGTCTGTACACACGGGACGCACCTCGCAGTGAAGTCAGCAGCATATAAACACACACTGTCAACATCCCGGTCTGTACGCACGGGACGCACCTCCGCAGTGAAGTCAGCATCATATAAACACGCACTGTCAACATCCCGGTCTGTACGCACGGGACGCACCTCCGCAGTGAAGTCAGCATCATATAAACACACACTGTCAACATCCCGGTCTGTACGCACGGGACGCACCTCCGCAGTGAAGTCAGCATCATATAAACACACACTGTCAACATCCCGGTCTGTACACACGGGACGCACCTCCGCAGTGAAGTCAGCATCATATAAACACACACTGTCACATCCGGTCTGTACGCACGGGACGCACCTCCGCAGTGAAGTCAGCATCATATAAACACACACTGTCAACATCCCGGTCTGTACGCACGGGACGCACCTCCGCAGTGAAGTCAGCATCATATAAACACGCACTGTCACATCCCGGTCTGTACGCACGGGACGCACCTCCGCAGTGAAGTCAGCGTCATATAAACACGCACTGTCACATCCCGGTCTGTACACACGGGACGCACCTCCGCAGTGAAGTCAGCATCATATAAACACGCACTGTCACATCCCGGTCTGTACGCACGGGACGCACCTCCGCAGTGAAGTCAGCATCATATAAACACACACTGTCAACATCCCGGTCTGTACGCACGGGGTGCACCACCGCAGTGAAGTCAGCATCATATAAACACACACTGTCACATCCCGGTCTGTACGCATGGGACGAACCTCCGCAGTGAAGTCAGCATCATATAAACACACACTGTCAACATCCCGGTCTGTACGCACGGGACCCACCTCCGCAGTGAAGTCAGCATCATATAAACACACACTGTCAACATCCCGGTCTGTACGCACGGGACGCACCTCCGCAGTGAAGTCAGCATCATATAAACACACACTGTCAACATCCCGGTCTGTACGCACGGGACGCACCTCCGCAGTGAAGTCAGCATCATATAAACACACACTGTCAACATCCCGGTCTGTACGCACGGGACGCACCTCCGCAGTGAAGTCAGCATCATATAAACACACACTGTCAACATCCCGGTCTGTACGCACGGGACGCACCTCCACAGTGAAGTCAGCATCATATAAACACACACTGTCAACATCCCGGTCTGTACGCACGGGACGCACCTCCGCAGTGAAGTCAGCATCATATAAACACACACTGTCAACATCCCGGTCTGTACGCACGGGACGCACCTCCGCAGTGAAGTCAGCATCATATAAACACACACTGTCAACATCCCGGTCTGTACGCACGGGACGCACCTCCGCAGTGAAGTCAGCATCATATAAACACACACTGTCAACATCCCGGTCTGTACGCACGGGACGCACCTCCGCAGTGAAGTCAGCATCATATAAACACACACTGTCAACATCCCGGTCTGTACGCACGGGACGCACCTCAGCAGTGAAGTCAGCATCATATAAACACACACTGTCAACATCCCGGTCTGTACGCACGGGACGCACCACCGCAGTGAAGTCAGCATCATATAAACACACACTGTCAACATCCCGGTCTGTACGCATGGGACGCACCTCCGCAGTGAAGAAAAGCATCATATAAACACACACTGTCAACATCCCGGTCTGTACGCACGGGACGCACCTCCGCAGTGAAGTCAGCTCTTTTGTTTAATAAAAAGCATGTGCTGTGTAACTGTGCATCCGAAACGAAAATAATTTTATGTTGCAAGAAAGCTGGAAACTATATTCGTTTGAAAAAAAGGAGTAACGCAGGCATTTCTCTGTTGTGAATATAGGTTGTCAAATAGCAACCTTGCAGCAAAGCAAAAGTGAATGCAACAAAATAAATAAAAAAAATAAAACATAAGAAATATTGAGGATCTGATGAACTTTTCATGTCGGGTTGATTTTTTAATAAAAGTTTAGCTTCAGTTCGGGATTTCTGCGTTTTGTACTGTGTTTTAATTCTTTACCGAATAGGATAAAGCAAAGGCAGAATACTGCATATGTAACCCCACTTCCTTCGTACTCTGCGTTGAAACTTGTTTTCCTCTTTTTTTCATAAATCAACAGCTTTTATTGATCTGCACATGCAGCGTCGGGTCTGTAAGAAGCAAGCCCGGAGTCACTTCAGATAAAATAAGTGTAATACCAAAAAAACAATCACATTTACATTGCTAGTGTACACAATATTAACACGTGCTAACCACGTTTCGCCGCACTCAGCATACAAAAATTATTTTAACATTTTTTCACAACACATAATGCTCTATATGTGTATCTTATAACATAAACATATATCTACCGATCAAATAGTTTAACAAAATACATGTAAAAATCAAAATGATAATATTATAAATCGGAGCACCTCAAACACTCAGCCTCACCTGTAAGAAGCAAGCCCGGAGTGACTTGCTCCTGCGCAGATGGGCTCTTACCCTTGACCTCCAAACGAGGCACTACTGAACAAGCTATACAAATTTAAAGGAACAGTGCAAATTCAAATTGCACCTGTTACACATACATGAGAAGAACAGGTACATGTAATTCTACTTTTATTCACAATCCCATCTCATTCACTTACTCCAACAGTTTATCCTTCATTTTGATCGTCCTGTCGCTATAACGAACCCCTCGATATAACGAACAAAAGGCTTGGACCCCAACAGGTTCGTTATAGCGAGGGTGTACTGTATTAAGGTCTGCTTAGATTTCAATTTGAATATAAAACTTTACATAAAGTTGACTATTTACCTTGTCTTTATTCACTGCTGAAGGATAATATTCCTGATTAATACAATTAGATATGTGATCAAATCAGCTCAGCTCCCCTAATGGTCCTGTCTGGGTTGAACAGTACACACGTGGTACCTGTTGGGGGTGCGTCAATTTCATCGATTGCAAATGTCAGAGGAATTGATTCTGTCAAGGAGGTCTGATTTGAAGAAACCTCCCACACTCACCCGAACAGCGTATTCCAATCAGAGCATGTTTACACACGTTTTCATTGTGGTGCTGGGTGTCCAACAGGAACAGCAACTCTCTCTAATACTTTTATATTAAATTTGTAACCCATTGCAGCCATAACCTGCTGTATAACAAATGTACTACAGTACCATCTAGAATGTGCATTATTATGTATGGCAGTACACTGTAGAAACACTTTATTGTATATGGGTTTATGTGCCTGACATGAACACCAGCATGCAGGAGGAAAGAGGACCGAACACACAGACAGACAACCTCCATCTGATAGACGTAATCTGATACCATCAAACACTAAACTAAATCATTTCAATACAATGTTTCATCATTCGTACTGATGTACAAACAGACATATAGACATACAGCCTCCTTCACTATATCCCTTCACAGGAGATTTCTATGTACAGAGGTACAGCCTCCTTCACTATAACCCTTCACAGGAGATTTCTATGTACAGAGGTACAGCCTCCTTCACTATATCCCTTCACAGGAGATTTCTATGTACAGAGGTACAGCCTCCTTCACTATATCCCTTCACAGGAGATTTCTATGTACAGAGGTAAAGACTCCTTCACTATATCCCTTCACAGGAGATTTCTATGTAGAGAGGTACATCCTCCTTCACTATATCCCTTCACAGGAGATTTCTATGTACAGAGGTACAGCCTCCTTCACTATAACCCTTCACAGGAGATTTCTATGTAGAGAGGTACATCCTCCTTCACTATATCCCTTCACAGGAGATTTCTATGTACAGAGGTACAGCCTCCTTCACTATAACCCTTCACAGGAGATTTCTATGTACAGAGGTACAGCCTCCTTCACTGTATCACTTCACAGGAGATTTCTATGTAGAGAGGTACAGCCTCCTTCACTATAACCCTTCACAGGAGATTTCTATGTAGAGAGGTACAGCCTCCTTCACTATATCCCTTCACAGGAGATTTCTATGTACAGAGGTACAGACTCCTTCACTATATCCCTTCACAGGAGATTTCTATGTACAGAGGTACAGCCTCTGCCACGATATCCCTTCACAGGGGATTTCTATGTACAGAGGTACAGACTCCTTCACTATATCCCTTCACAGGAGATTTCTATGTACAGAGGTACAGCCTCCTTCACTATATCCTTCACAGGGGATTTCTATGTACAGAGGTACAGACTCCTTCACTATATCCCTTCACAGGAGATTTCTATGTACAGAGGTACAGCCTCCGTCACTATATCCCTTCACAGGGGATTTCTATGTACAGAGGTACAGACTCCTTCACTATATCCCTTCACAGGAGATTTCTATGTACAGAGGTACAGCCTCCATCACTATATCCCTTCACAGGGGATTTCTATGTACAGAGGTACAGACTCCTTCACTATATCCCTTCACAGGAGATTTCTATGTACAGAGGTACAGCCTCCTTCACTATATCCCTTCACAGGGGATTTCATCCCCAATGGGGCATAATAAATGCATACACAAATACACAGAACATGTTTTACAAAAGTTTGTGATTTGAAATTATAATAATAATAATAATAACTGCTCTGTCTCCTTTTTTTAGCCTTTAAGCATATCCACAAGGAGATTGGTAAGAACTATCTTTATTATTTATAGGAGGCTGTGTGGTCCAGTGGTTAAAGAAACTGGCTTGTAACCAGGAGGTCCCCGGTTCACATCCCACCTCAGCCATTGACTCATTGTGTGACCCTGAGCAAGTCACTTAACCTCCTTGTGCTCCATCTTTCGGGTGGGACGTAATTAAGTGACTCTGCAGCTGATGCATAGTTCACACACCCTAGTCTCTGTAAGTCGCCTTGGATAAAGGCGTCTAAATAAACAAATAATAATATGTATGTAGGGTGAAATATAACATTTCAAGACACATTTTCAGGATCTCAGCATTTCATGTTTTATGTTCTTGACAAATTCTTTATTTAATTTTATTTTGAAGGCTTTAATGAACCACAACAGAAACAAGTAGAAAAACTAAAACATGAGTAACAAGCGCCCTGGAAACCTGAGGAGGTGCCTTATAATCTGAAAGCTGCCAGAGTCTTATTTCTTTCAGGTTCACAGAAATGAACCCCACTGTAGGGGTGTGTCCAGTACACTAGTGCCTGTGTGCTTGAGTCCTGCACACCATCTCTCTGCTGGATCAGAGCAGTCAGTTCATAGGCAGGTAGCTCCACTGTAGGGGTGTGTCCAGTACACTAGTGCCTGTGTGCTTGAGTCCTGCACACCATCTCTGCTGGATCAGAACAGTCAGTTCATAGGCAGGGAGCTCCACTGTAGGGGTGTGTCCAGTACACTAGTGCCTGTGTGCTTGAGTCCTGCACACCATCTCTCTGCTCAAGGTCACACCATGTCAGTCACATCTAGGCTTCTAGCTACTCAATACAAAGGCTGATATGCAGTTCAATGGTGCTCAACAGATGGATGATTTTACACTTCAGTGTTCAGAAAGTAATCCAGCTCTCTTCTTTCACAGAGTCTATGAGGCGCGTCCTTAAATCAGGTATGTAGACTGTGTGTAAATCCACAGCCTGACTCACCCCAGCACAGCCCTGCCGGTTAGTGTGTGCTACACATCTTCTGAACTGTAGAAAGTACAGGAGGAGTGATTGTAAAATAATGCTCTCTTTATTTCTGTGTTCTAGAATGGAAGTGGATCCTCAGCTCAGCAGGTATGTGTCTCTTCAATGGATTCCTTTCACAGTGGAGGGTAAAAGAACAGCGAGGAGCCCCGTCTCACTCACTGTGTTTACATCTATATTTACATTGTGCCCCATTTAAACCTCTGTGCACTCTCAGCTCAGCTAACGCCAGCATCGTGTGCCTCCCAAAGGAAACACTCAAAAGGAGAGGAGAAAGTGTGTTTAGTTATAATGCCCCAGATTGTGAACTCACTGTGAAGTGAAGATCACATGTAGACACTGCAGGGGTCCATATGTTACACTTTGACATGCATCTAGAGAACTGCTGATCTGATTGTGATGAAACTTGGTACAGACATTCTTTATACACATTATTAAGAGTGTCACAATCTGGAGCCTGTCTGCACCTCTCCTCTCATGAGTGCACCCCTCCCTCTATCCTTCTCTCCTCCCCTCTCCTCTCCTCCTCAGTGGGGATGCATATCCCAGTGTATACTCGAGGCTGGGCTTCTGATTGTCAGTGTTTTACCCGACTTTTCTACTCTGCTTTAAGAATTCATCTGATCCCTGTGAAGCAGTTTGTGTCTCTCAATCACAACTGAGAAACGTGTTCATAGTAAACTTGATTCATTCTGTGAAACAACTAAATGGGCTTTTCAATCAGCCAAGCCTTCATTTTCATTACAAGCAGGACGTGCAAACGAGATCGCGACATGTTAATAAGAGACTCCTCTTTATTAAAGCTAGAATGAACAATAAAGTATTTTATGCTGGACACACTTTATTACAATCGCTGTGCGTGACTGTATTGACATTAATAAAGAGGAGTCGCTTCTGCTGTGCTATGAAAAAGTAAGACTTATGATTTAAAAGCCCATTTAGTAGAAAAAAACGTAAATTCAATCAATTGTACAGTTGTGATTGAGAAGCACGAATTGCTTAAATTCTTAAGGAGATGAGAAAACTCAGGATGAAAAAAAAAGAAATCCGAAGCCCTAATTATGTTTATGTGCAAATACCCCTCCTCTCCCTCCCTTACACCTTCCCTCTCTCCTCTCCCTCCCTCTCCTCTACCTCCCTCTCTCTACTCTCCCTCCCCTCTCTCCTGTCCATCCCTCTCCCCTCTACCTCCCTCTCTCTCCCTTCTCTCCTCTCCCCTCTCTATCCTCTCCGCTCCCACCCTCTCTCCTTTTCCTTCCTCTCCCCCTCTCTTGTCCATCCCTCTCCCCTCTACCTCCCTCTCTTTCCTCTCCCTCCCTCTCCCCTCTCTCTCCTCTACCTCCCTCTCTACTCTCTCTCCATCTCCCCCTCTCCCCTCTACCTCCCTCTCTCTCCTCTCCTCCCTCTCACTTCTGCCTCTCCCCTCTACCTCCATCTCTCTCCTCTCCCTCCCTCTCCCCTCTACCTCCCTCTCTCTCTTCTCCCTCCCCTCTTGGAGTGTCGGATAATAATAGCTACAATATTGACCTCATTGTGGATACAGGTTCGTTAGTCTCTATACTGACTTATATCAGCAATACTTTACCGACTGTCCTTTAAATGAACCCAAAGTGAGACTGATAACATACTCCACAGAGGACCTACCTGTACTTGGATGTTTGTCTGCTCACGTCCTGTACGATGGTATGACTGCCTTCGCTACCTTTAACATAGTTAGATCTGGATCGCCTTTACTGGGCATGGACTTCATCAAAGCTTTATGGTGCCGCATAGTAGGCGACCTCGGAGCAAAACTTACGGTGCTAGAAACGTCTGCTGGGACCATTGTGAGATGCGCTAAAGGATTCGTACACAAGATTAAGATTCAAGACAGTATTGCTCCTTTTCAACAAGAATTATGGCGGGTGCCGTTCTCGGTTAGAAGTGCTGTCTCGGACAAATTAAAAAGGCTACTAGAGACAGGCATAATTGAAAAAATTGATGCATCACCATGGGTTTCTCCCATTGTGGTCATTCAGAAGAAAACGGGGAATTCGCATGTGCGTGGACTTGTGGGAACCTAATAAAGCTATAGTAGTTGATAGTCACCCCTTACCACACATGGAAGAACTCTTTACTGAGTTAAGAGGCGCTAGGGTCTCACCCCTTACCACACATGGAAGAACTCTTTACTGAGTTAAGAGGCGCTAGGGTCTCACCCCTTACCACACATGGAAGAACTCTTTACTGAGTTAAGAGGCGCTAGGGTCTCACCCCTTACCACACATGGAAGAACTCTTTACTGAGTTAAGAGGCGCTAGGGTCTTCTCTACGATAGATCTTGCCAGCGCTTACCATCAGGTTGTCTACATGAAGACAGCTGGGATTTAACAGCATTCATAACACATGACGGACTGTTTCGATATTGCAGAGTACCGTATGGATTAGCATCAGCGCCTGCCGCATTTCAAAAAATGATGGCAACAATCTTGCATGACTTACCAGGTGTAAAAAATTACCTGGACGACATCATTGTCTACAGCCGCTCCGCCGCTGAAAACAATGCTAATCTGCGTACAGTCTTACATCGTTAACAAGATTCTGGATTACAATTGAATACTAACAAGTGCAAATTTAATCAGACAAGCCTGCACTTCTTCGGACATATCATTTCAAAAGACAGTCTACTTCCTGGTACAGACCATGTCATTGCTATAACTGATGCACCTGCTCTTACCGATGTAGCTTCACTCCGCTCCTTCCTGGGACTCACTTCCTGGTACAGACCATGTCATTGCTATAACTGATGCACCTGCTCCTACCGATGCAGCTTCACTCTGCTCCTTCCTGGGACTCGCTTCCTGGTACAGACCATGTCATTGCTATAACTGATGCACCTGCTCCTACCGATGTAGCTTCACTCCGCTCCTTCCTGGGACTCGCTTCCTGGTACAGACCATGTCATTGCTATAACTGATGCACCTGCTCCTACCGATGTAGCTTCACTCCGCTCCTTCCTGGAACTCGCTTCCTGGAACTTGCTTCCTGGTACAGTAAATTTTTGTCTAATTATTCTACAATAGTTGAACCCCTGCGCGCTTTGCTTAGGACTGGGATGGACACTGTTTTCACATGGTCAGCTCAGGCTAAGGAAAGTTTTGAAACACTTAAAAGGCTGATTGTTGAAAGTCCTGCACTTGCTATCTTTGACCCGACTCTTCCATCATTCGTGTCGACTGATGCATTTGACTATGGCGTAGGGGGAGTGCTCACCCAGCTGCACCCTGACAACACTGAACGCACTATCGCCTTCGCATCCCATACACTGTCGCCTGCCGAAAGAAAATTTTCGACGGTTGAGAAGGAAGCTCTTGCTTGTGTCTGGGCGATAGAAAAGTGGAGAACTTACTTATGGGGACTTCACTTTACACTGAGGACTGACCACCAAGCACTGACCACACTGCTGGCTACTAAAGGCATTGGTCACGCTGGAATGTGGATTGCTAGATGGTCGGCTTGTTTGCTCTGTTTCACTTATGATGTCACATACTGACCTGGATCACAAAATTGTACTGCTGATTGCTTGTCCAGACTGCCTCTGCCTAATTCCAGTGACTCTGTGCAATACACCGAACCTGAACTGATTGCTGATGTTTCAACTGCACTTGCTGCTTTGCCCACATCGGATTTTACTGCTGCTTGTGAAGCATGCCCCGAACTCTCAAAACTGCAAGCCCAAATAGATAAAGGCTGGTCTAACTCAGCTAAACAAGTTCCTCCTGAAATCGTGGCTTACTTCCTGCTCCGTCACGAGTTGGCTGTACAAGATGCGTATATCCTGAGAGGTAGCCATCGTCTGATCGTGCCTATAACGCTGAGAACTTGGCTTGTTCATTTAGCTCATGAAAGTCACCAGGGCATGCTACGCACTAAACAACGCCTCCGCGATTTGTACTGGTGGCCAAAGCTGGACATGCTTGTACAGTCGGTTATATCGTCCTGCCTGTCCTGCCTTCAGTTTTTAGCCAAAAAGGAAATCCTCACCACATTGTTACTGATAACGGTCCGCAATTCACTTCTATTTCTATCTATCTCCTTTTGAACTACTCTTCGGTCAGAAAATGCGAACCAAGTTAAACATCTTGCCAATTGTGAATGATTCCGTCATGAATCAGCGTGTACAAGACACTGTACTCAGGAAACAAGAAAAAAGTAAGGCTTACACGGATATTAGAAGGAGAGCTAAAGTTCCAATCTTCAAGCAGGGTGATTATGTACGAGTTAGGAAACCTGAACAGGTCAAGAAAGGAACTGCTAAATTCAGTGATCCTGTGAGAGTTCAGAGTAAGATCGGACCAAGCACTTACGTCTTGGGTGATGGCGAAACATGGAACGCATCGCACTTGACTCTGTACCCGGAGACGGCTCTGGATTCGCAAACAGAGGTACCCAGAGCAACAGAACAATGTGACACCGCTCCTGCTAGTCCAATTAGAAGCCAGCGCATACGGAGACCACCGGCGTGGCAAAAGGACTTTGTTAAATAGTATGGACTTTCAGTATAAGTTAAAATTAATAATAGTAATGATAGTAATAGTAATAATAATAATTATTACATTGCATTCATGTTTTCATGATTTCATTATTTGAATGCAGTGTGCAAGCCTTTTCCAACAAAAGGGGAAATGTGGTGTCCTATGATAATTCATTATTTAGTTTCAACAGTAGATGGCGCTGTTATAAGGATATATATAGGCATGCTTAGAAAATACTGCGAGGAGTTGAATAAGATGGCGTTGCAATAAAGACGTGAAATTTATACTGCCTGCTTCTTGCTTTAATAAACTACTAAACACCACAAATTGGCAACGAGAATGGCCGCTGCTACTGTTCCCTTACCTGCTCCCTTCCTGCCTTGCCTGGGAGAACCTACAATTCAGTTTAAAATATGGAAGAAAACGTTTGAAAGCTACTTGCTAGTGATTGATGCAACCGGAGCCGCATGGCCTGAAGCCCGACATGCTTAGAAAATACTGCGAGGAGTTGAATAAGATGGCGTTGCAATAAAGACGTGAAATTTATACTCCCTGTCTCTTGCTTTAATAAACTACTAAACACCACACCTCCCTCTCTCCCCTCTCTCTCCTCTCCCTACTCTCCTCTCTATCCTCTCCCTCCTTCCTCTCCCTCCTCTACCTCCATCTCTCTCCTCTCCTCCCTCTCCTGTCCCTCCTCTCCCTCCCTCTCCCCTCTATCTCCCTCTCTCTGCTCTCTCCTCTCCCTCCCTCTCTCTTCCTCCCTCTCCTCTCTCCTGTCCATCCCTCTCTCCTCTCTCCCTCTCCTCTCTCCTATCCCATCCCCCTCCCTCTCTCCTCTACCTCCCCTCTCCCCCCTCTCTCCTCTCCCTCTATCCTCTCCCTCTCTCCCCTCCTCTATCCCCACCTCCCTCTTGCCTCTCTTCCACATCTCTCCTCTCCTCCCTCTGCCACCCTCCCTTCTCTCCCCCTCTCTCCTCTCTGTCTCCTATCCCCTATTTTGCCTCTCCCTCTCTCTTCCCTCTCTCTGCTCCCTCTCTCCCATTTCTCTCCTCTCCCATCCCTCCTCTCTCCCCTCTCTTGCCTCTCCCCTCTCTCTCTGCTCCCTCTCCTCTCTCCTCCCTCCCTCCCTCTCTTCTCAATTCAATAGAATTCAATTCAAAGGTGCTTTATTGGCATGACAGACATCAGCAGTATTGCCAAAGCATTTACATTACATATCATATGAACAATATATTTACAATAATAATAATAATAATAATAATAATAATAATAATAATAATAATAATAATAATAATAATAATAATAATAATAATAATAATGACCGCTGGTATATAGAATGTAACACAGAGTAGTGTTATTGAAGTAACGCCCCTGTGCAGAGTGCTCACTGTGTGTCCCTCAGGCTGTGACAGGCGCACACATACTGGGCAGCCAGTGAGGCTGTGTGTCCTGCTCCCAGGAGGACTGACAGTTTATCTGGGTCAGCCAATTGTGGGAAGTGTGGGAGGGAAATAGTCATTTTGTTAAGGAATGTGTCCCTTGTTTGGTTGTATTTCTCACAGTGTAGGAGAAAGTGCATCTCTGTGTCGACCTCTCCTGTCTCACAGTGACCACAGAGCCTGTTCTCTCTGGGTAGCCAGGTCTGCCTGTGTCGGCCTTTTTCAATGGCCAGGCTGTGGTCGCTGAGCCTGTACTTGGTCAGGATCTGCCTCTGCTTTGTATCTCTGACAGTGAAGAGATCCCCTCCAGAGTAAAGTTTTTAGGGCTCGATAGCAATCCAGTTTATTTGTGGTTTTTGTTTCTTTGTCCCAATGTTCCAGATAGGAGTTTTTGATTTGTGTTACAGTTTGGTTGACTCTGATTGGCAGTGCTGTAGCAGAGCTGTCCTGAAGCTGGTTAGTGTTAGTGTGGGTTAGTGTAGTGAGCTTCAGGACCAGCTGGCTGAGGAGACTCTTTTCTGGGCTGAGCTCTTGGGTTAGAAGGGCCTTGTACTGGAGGGAGTCTGGCTCACTTCTGTTTAGATGCATCCAGAATTGTAGTGCTCTTTTTTGCATGCTGGTGAGCAGTGGGTAGCGGCCTAATTCAGCCCTGCATGCATGGTTTGGTGTTTTCTGCTCTACCTGTAATATGTTTTTGCAGAATTCAGCATGCAGAGTTTCTACTGGATGTTTATCCCATTTTATATAATCTTGTTGACTGACTGGACTCCATACCTCACTTCCATATAGCACAATGGGATGGATAACTCTTGCCAGATTCTGACAGGTAGATTTATTTTATAAAGCCTCCTTTTGATGGCATAAAAAGCTCTGCAGGCTTTTTCTTTTAGTGCATTCACTGCCAGGTTAAAGCTCCCTGACGCACTGATGGGCAGGCCTAGGTATGTATATTGTGTGGTGTGTTCTAGGGTGGTGTTGTGTAGAGTGAAGTGGGACCTGCTTCTTTGAGATCTGGCCTTTTTAAGATCATAATTCTGGTCTTTTTCATGTTTCCTGTCAGGGCCCAGGTGTGACAGTACTGCTCTAGCAGTGACAGGCTCTGCTGTAGCCCCTGCTCTGTGGGCGACAGCAGGACCAGGTCATCTGTGTAGAGCAGGAATTGAATTTCTTTGTCGTGTAGAGTGAGGCCAGGGGCTGCAGACTGATCCAACACCATTGCTAATTCACTGATGTAAATATTGAACAGTGTTGAGCTCAGACTGCAGCCCTGTCTCATTCCACAACCCTGTGTGAAGAATTCTGTTCTTTTGTTGCCAATTTTTATTCCGCACTTGTTTTCTGAGTACATTGACTTCATTATGTTGTAAATTTTACCCCCTACACCACGTTGTAGAATTTTATAATTTAAACCTTCATGCCAAATGGAATCAGATGCTTTTTTAAAGTCTGTAAAACAAGAGAAAATGTTTCCTTTATTTTTTTGTTGTACATGTTTGTTGATTAGGGTGTGGGGGTGTAAATATGGTCATTGGTAATTTGGTAGAAATCCAATCTGACTTTTACTCAAGACACTGTTTTCGGTAAGGAAGGCCAGTATTCTGGTATTGATGATACTGCAGAATACCTTCCCCAGGTTGCTCTCACACACATGCCTCGGTAGTTTTCGGTAGTTGTTGGGGGGGCTCTAGTTTGTCTCCACTTTTGTAAACTGGGGATATAAGCCCTTGGTTCCAGATGTCAGGGAAGCAGCCTTCCTGTAGTACCAGGTTGAATAATTTAAGCAGGGCCTCCTGCAGCTCAGGGCTGCTGTGTTTGAGCATCTCGGTACTGATGCTGTCGGGGCCACAAGCTTTCCTGGGTTTGAGTCCCTGGAGCTTCTCTGCTAGCTCCTGCAGGGAGATTGGGAAGTCCAGTGGATTCTGGTTGTCTTTAATAGAGAGTTCTAATGATTTAAGTTTTTCCTGAATTAAATTTTGCTCTGTTGTAAAATCCTCTTGTAGGGTTTCTTTGTAAAGATCTTCATTTTGTATTGTCAGTTCTTGTTTCTGTGTGGAGTTCATATTGTTCCACGTTCCCAGAACTGATTTTGGTTAATAGATTCCTCAGTGTCTGTGAGGGTTGTGTTCATGTGTTTCTCTTTGTTCTGTTTCAGGGTGTGTTTGTGTTGCTTTAGGGTCTCGCAGTACCTGAGGTGTAAATCTGGGTTGTGTCGCTGATGATGTTTTTGATTTGATTCTTGTCTTAGTTTTCTCCTTATTGTTTCACATTCATCATCAAACCATTTTTCTTTGGGTTTGTGCTTCTGATTGTTTTTCACTTGTTCATTTTTTTTAGATTTGCCTTGCTTGCTGTTTGTTCTAATATTTCATTCATGTGTTTAACTGCCAGATTTACTCCTCTCACATTAGGCTGGCACTGTGTGATTTGGAAGGTGTCAGTAAGGTTAGTGATTTCAGGAGAGCCAGTTGCTTTATCGAATTCCTCTGTGCTGTTTGGAGCCCATTTATAAGTATGGTTCAGATGGTACAGCTTGCATGGCTGTATTAGTGTGTTACTGGGCTGTCCTGTTCTTTGTAGGAACACAGTAATTTGACTGTGGTCTGACAGAGGTGTCTGTGGCCTGACAGTGAATGCATTAATAAAGGAGGGGTCCAGGTCAGTGATGGCGTAATCAACTACGCTAGTCCCAAGAGCTGAGCAGTATGTGAATCTACCTAAAGAGTCCCCTCTGATCCTGCCATTAATGATGTACAGACCCCAGGCTTGGCAAAAATGCACTAACTGCCTCCCATTTGTGTTCACAATACAATCAGGGTTGTTTCTGTGGATTGAGGTAGGTGTGAGGTACAGAGGGGTTTGTCCAAATACATGGCTGTTACCTTGTGTGCTTCTACAGTCAGGCTCTGCTCCTGTTCTGGTGTTGAAATTCCCTGGGCCTGGAAATGGCTGATCTCTGTGTGGAGGTTATGAAAATATTCCTCATTGTAGTTTGGGGATTCAGAGGGAGGGGTGTAGGCTGCACACAGGTAAACGTCAGTTTCACCTTGGACTGCGTTTTTGTTTATTTTGAGTCGTGTGTGTGTCTGTGTGACAGGGTGTTACTCGTGTCACGTGTGTGGGTAGCCGCTGTTCAAGCAATACAGAGAGACACTGGGGAGGTGTAGTTGAAACGCCGGCACAGGCGCGCAGGATTTATAAATAATAAACAGAAAGTAAATAAAGGTGGTCATGTGACGTTACCAGCTATGGTAACACACAGAGGACACATACAGCAAGCTGTACAAAAATACAAAATAAAACACAAAAATTACAAATAAAAGGTGCCCCAGAGGGCGAGCGCTAGCCTTATAAACGAGGCATCCCGCTCCAGGAACCGGCTACACTACGTAACTCTCGCTATACATCACATGGGATCACTATCCCCTAAACTAACCTGCTCATGAGCCGGTATTCATACAACCACTCCTGCTGCTTCATACGGGCCTTGACTGGGCATTGCCTTCACAAGCACCGCCAGTCTCAGGGTTAGGAGCGTCGTTCCTGCAGAACGGACCCTCTCCTCCCGAGTATATGCCGCTCCCTCTGGCATGGCGTTACAGTCGCCCGAACCATCTCCCCGGATGCTTTTAAACTGACGGACACCGATCAAGACCCGCCCACCTGCTGATTGAGGTCCAGCACAGCCAATCACTTGCTGCCCTTCCCTCAACCAAGCCTAGCAGGCAGCAAGTCTCAATCGAGCGCCGCCTGAAAAACAATTCTAATTAAACAAATCAACTCCACAACGACATACAATAAACTCATTTCCCATACAAATTATATCCACACTAAATACACACGTGCAGGGCAATAACTCTGCTACAGTCTGACCTTGTTTAATTGAGCCGATGGATTGGGCGAGCTCCTCTGTGCCACACTAGTATTCCCCCCAGTCCCCGCCGTGTGTGACTGTGCTGTGTTTCAGGGAGGGCACTATGATCTCCCCTGTAGCCTGAGGGACAGTGAGTGGCACATCTGCACAGCACCACGCCTCTAACAGGATCATAATATCAATATTATTTACACTGAGAACAAACTCAGGGTCTGTGCTCTTCAGCCTGAAGACCGAGGAGTACAGACCCTGGATGTTCAGCAGCTGATTGAAAGAGATCTCATCTTCTCATTTTGTTTTTTAAATTTCTATTATTTATAATAAAAATGCAAATTACAACATTAAGTAAATATGTAGATGTGTCTCTGCAGTGATACTGTGTCTGATACGTACACACACACACACATTGTTTTTCTTCATATTCATATCACATTCGTTTCTGGTATTTTCCCAGGTAAACTAGGGTTTCCTGTGTCCTACCCGAGTGCTGCGGGTCCCTCAGTCCAGCAGTCTTGAGCAGAGGATGTTGAGGAGCTGTTTTATCTCACCCAGCTCAGTGGTGGCAGGGGGTGCTGGCTGAGCGAGGGCTCCAGCGTAGCTGAGCTGGTGCTGCGGCTGGTTGGTGTGCGGAGGGGCTCTGGGTCTGGCTGGTCCTGGCTGGGCTGTGCTGCTCTGGGTTGCAATGGCTCAGGCAGTGTTGGGCCGTGCTGTGCGGGTGAGGGGTGTGTTGGCCCCTCACAGGTGTGTGTCCTGTGGCTCCAGGGGGTCTCCTCACTGGTGTGTGCTCTGTGGCTCCAGGGGGCTCCTCACTGGTGTGTGTCCTGTGGCTCCAGGGGGTCTCCTCACTGGTGTGTGCTCTGTGGCTCCAGGGGGCTCCTCACTGGTGTGTGTCCTGTGGCTCCAGGGGGTCTCCTCATTGGTGTGTGTCCTGTGGCTCCAGGGGGTCTCCTCACTGGTTGTGTGCTGCGCTGTGCTGGGGGGGAGGGGGGCTGGCTGGGCTGCGGCCCATGGCTGTATCCTTGAGGATTTATCAAAGACCCGGACGCCTTCCCTGGTTGAGGTGCACTCTGTGATACAGCTGCCAGGGCTCAGTGTGGGGGGGGTGTGTGCCAGGTGGACGCTGGGCGTCAGAGCACAGCCCGGATGATCTCAGCGTTGATATTAATGGTGATGTGTGGGGGGTCTGCTCTGTGAAATGACAACTCTGGAGTCTGAACTCCCGTGGAGAAAAATAAAAATAATAAAACAGGATTAAAAAATAAAAAGATCATAACAATAAAAGCCGTCAAAAAAAAAAAAGTAAATATTCTGTCTTAATGGACGGTTCTTGGTCACAGACCTGCAGCGACCGGCGCCGATGTGTTGAATTCAGAGACTCGTCTTCTGGAAAGTATTTCTCCTTTAAATTGTTTAACGCTGACAGGGATCATTTCAAACAGAGACAAATCAAACCTTACAGTGTGTGAACTGCAAGGTCTGCTGCTGCTTCATGAATTGGGTTCCATGTATTTATCAGCAACGCTTTATATTGCGTGACATAAATTAATATTAAATAGATCTGCAATAGATATTAAATGAATGTTAAATTAATATTTAATAAATGTGCACTAGCTGGTTTCTTGCTAAATGTTACCCAAATATCGATTGAAAATGTAATGGCACGTCACGTCCATTTATATTACGTTTTGTTACCGTTGAAAATATGTAATAATTTCCCCTTATTGAAAATACAGTTAATCTGACTTGAATGTCAATGGAAAGTAACAAGGAATAATTGAACATAAATTTAATGTGCAATTTAACATTCATTTAATATCAGTTTAATATTAATTTATGCCACGCAATATAAAGCATTATCATGTTTTCTAATGAATAAAGTGATCAGTAATCGCGCATATTATTTTGTGGTTACTTTATAAACCAGCCCTTAACAGAAAAATAAAAATAAGCTCCATATAATGGAAATGTGAAAGTATCTGAAAATCACATTCAATTCGGTCAAAAAAAAAAAAATCCCATCTATTAACATTGCATGTAAAAAACAAGCTGTAAAGAAAAATCTCTTTAATGTTTCGCTTAGATTTTGTTTTAATAGCCTGCTTTAAATCTATTTTTCTGACTTGTTTACTGACATTTTTAAATACTATCTGTAACTTTTTTAAAGTTATTATTAGTCGAAGTTAATCTAACTTTAATAATATGAAATGAAATTATTCGGTTTGTATTTGCAGTCAGCAGCATGTGAAACACAAACCCATATTTGTGTATTCGTGTGAAATCTTTTGGTACTTTATCGTTTCGGACAGTCCGACCTCGGGATCCATTCTCAAAACAAATCCACAGCACTCCTCTGTGCGCGCGTGTCCGCTCAATCTGACGTCACGTTCCACAGGCAGCTTCTTCTTTGAGCTGCAGTGTGAACACACCCGCGCTGTGGGGGCTCGGCTTGGGTCCGGCTCGGCTCGGCTCGGCTCGGCTCGGGTGTGCTAGTCTGAAAGGCTATTAGATGGAGGAGAGTGACATTTGTTTGATTATGATTATGACACCCGCGCCGCGCCGTGCTCTTCAGGTCTCTCACGACTCATTGCGTTCACTGCGGTTTCCATGACAACAGAACACTGCTACAGTTCGAAATTCGAAAAACTGCTACAATTCCAACTGCAATTCCAAACTGCAACTTGAGTTTAGCCTGTCCATTTAAGAGACTTTACTGTACGAGGCGATCTCGGGGTTTAGTTAATATTTATATCTAGTAAATATTATTTCAAGATTCATTTTAATTGAGGTAAGAGGCTCACCTTCTGCCTTTCTTTCTTTCTTTCTTTCTTTTTTTCTTTCTTTCTATCTTTCTTTCTTTCTTTCTTTCATTCCTCTTTTCTCTTTTATATTATTTTATAATAATAATAATAATAATAATAATAATAATAATAATAATAATAATAATGTCTCCTCTCTGCTCCACAGTTGATGTGTCTCTGGACCCTGATACAGCACAGCCCCAGCTCATCCTGTTCATGGAGGGGAACGAAGTGAGAGGGAGAGACACGGCAGCGTCTCCTCACAACCCAGAGATTTGAAGTCTGGCCCTGTGTGCTGGGCAGGGAGTTTCACCCGGGAGATCGCTACTGGCAGGTGCAGGTGGGGGAATACATGGTGGAGATTAGGAGTCAGCAGAGAATCTGTTCTGAGGAAGGGGTGTTCAGCTTTGACGACCCCCCAGCAGGGTTACTGGACTGTGGAGTGGTGGAGGAGTGGAGATGGGTTCACTGCTCACACTGCCCCCCAGACTCCCCTCCCCCTGAGCCTGAAGCCCCAGAAGCTGGGGGTGTATCTGGATTATGAGGAAGGGCAGCTCTCCTTTTACAATGTGGAGACCAGATCTCACATCTACACTTTCACTGACATGGAGTTCAATCCCAATGAGAAACTCTATCCATTCTTCTGGACTGAGGACTGGGATACAGCCCTTGTGCTGGAGTCCCCTGACCCTGTCAGTGCTGCAGATTAAACACACATTGCTGTCTGAACCAGGAAACTATTCAAACAGCTCAGACAATCTCCTCTTCACTTTCACTGACACTCTCTCTGCACTTTTCTGGGCTGATGAGAAGAAATCCTCTCTCTTCCACCCTCTTACCCTGAGACCCTCCTCTTTATTTCTCTACACCCCTTCCCTACTCTCCCTTCCTGTCTGCCTCTCTCTTTTCCACCTCTCCATCTCCAGATCCTCTTTTCTCCTCTTCTGCTCTCTCTCTGCTTCCCTATGGCTCCTCTCTCTTTATCTTTCCCGGCCCGCTGATGTTAATCCCATCTCTTTCCCACTCTCCCTCTCTCCACCCTGCCCTCTCTACTCTCCCTCTCTCCACTGTCCCTTTCCCACTCTCCCTCTCTCCCCCCTGCCCTCTCTACTCTCCCTCTCCACTGTCCCTTCCCCTCTCCTCTCTCCACCTGCCTTCTCTCTCTCCCTCTCCACTGTCCCTTTCCCTCTCCCCCTCTCCACCCTGCCTTCTCTCCTCTCCTCTCTCCTCCATCCTCTCTACCCTCTCACCCCTGCCTTCTCTCTCCCTCTCTCCTCCATCCTCTCTCTCTCCCTCTCCACCCTGCCCTCTCTACTCTCCCCTCTCCACTGTCCTTTCCTCTCCCTCTCTCCACCCTGCCTCTCTACTCCCTCTCTCCACTGTCCCTTTCCCCTCTCCCTCTCTCCACCCTGCCTTCTCTACTCTCCCTCTCTCCACTGTCCCTTTCCCACTCTCCCTCTCTCCACCCTGCCTTCTCTCCTCTCCTTCTCTCCTCCATCCTCTCTACTCCCTCTCACCCCCCTGCCTTCTCTACTCTCCCTCTCTCCTCCATCCTCTCTCTCTCCCCTCCACCCTGCCTCTCCCCTCTCTCCACTGTCCCTTCCCACTCTCCCTCTCCACCCTGCCCTCTCTACTCTCCCTCTCTCCACTGTCCCTTTCCCACTCTCCCTCCACCCTGCCTCTCTACTCTCCCTCTCTCCACTGTCCTTTCCCTCTCCCTCTCTCACCCTGCCTTCTCTCCTCTCCTTCTCTCCTCCATCCTCTCTACTCCCTCTCACCCCCCTGCCTTCTCTACTCTCCCTCTCTCCTCCATCCTCTCTACTCTCCCTCTCTCCACCCTGCCCCTATCTGCTCTCACTCTCCACCTGCCTTCCTCCTCTCCTTCTCTCCTCCATCCTCTCTGCTCTCCTCTCTCCCTTAACCTTCTCTTCTCTCCTCTCTCCTCCATCCTCTACTCTCCTCTCTCACCCTGCCTTCTCTCTCTCCTCTCTCCTCCATCCTCTCTACCCTCCCTCCTCCTGCCCTCTCTCTCCCTCTCTCTCCATGCCTTCTCCCTCTCTCCACCCCTGCCTTCTCTCTCCCTCTCTCCTCCATCCTCTCCCTCTCCTCTCTCCTCCCTGCCTTCTACTCTCCCTCTCTCCTCCATCCTCCTCTCCTCTCACCTGCCTCTCTACTCTCCCTCTCCTCTCTTCTCCCTCTCCCCTCTCTCTATCCTCTCTCCTCCCTTTCCTCTCCTCTCTCCTCCTGTCTCTGTCTCCCTCTCTCCACCCTCTCCCTCTCCTCTCCTCCCTCTCTCTCCTTCCTCTCCTCCTCCCCCTCTCCTCCATGCCCTCTGGTCTCCTCTGCTCCCCTCTCTCCTCCTGCCCTCTCTCCCTCTCTCCTCCATGCCTTCTCTCTCCCCTCTCTCCACCCTGCCTCTCTATTCTCCTCTCCTCCATCCTCTCTCCCCTCTCTCCTCCTGCCCCTCTCTCTCCCTCTCTCCTCCCCATGCCTTCTCTACTCTCCTCTCCACCCCTCTCCTTCTCTGCTCCTCTCCTCCTCCATCCTCTCCTCTCCCTCTCTCCTCCCTGCCCTCTCCTCTCCCCTCTCTACTCTCCCTCTCTCCTCCATCCTCTCCTCTCCCTCCTCCTCCTGCCTCTCCTCTCCCTCTCTCTCCCTCTCTCCTCCATCCTCTCCTCTCCCTCTCTCCTCCCTGCCCTCTCCTCTCCCCACTCTACTCTTCCTCTCTCCTCCCTGTCCCACTCTCCCTCTCCTCCCTCTCTCCACCCTGCTCTCTTTCCTCTCTTCACCCTGCCCTCTCTACTCTCTCCCTCTCTCCCCCTGCCTTCTCTCCCTCACTCTTCCCTCTCCCTCTCTCCTCCTTCTCCCTGCCCTCCTCTCTCTCTCTCCTCCCTCTCCCTCTATTCTCTACTCTTTTTAATGTGATATTTTGTAACAGCTGTAAGTCTCCCTGGATAAGGGTGTCTGATAATAAATAAATAATGATAAAAGACGTTCTAGACAATAGATGAATGCATTATTTTCCATGTAATCAGTATTTACACTGAAGCTGAGATGTTCCCTGAATATTATTCATTGCTAAACTCAGTGAACTGATTTCTGCTATTTTGATATGAATCTTCTGTTCTGTTTTTGTAGCGCATCTATTTTCTATCTTTCTTGATAAAATGTATAAAAGATATAACGGTGTTGTGTGATTTGCTGCTCAATTGTTTACCTCGCAATCTTGAACCCGTAAAAAGAAAGACATTCGCAGCAGAGGTGCTGATTAAATGAGACCATTACACATATGAATGAATTGTATCCATAAACTGGACATTTTAATTGTGATTCTTCACATAATTCTCCAACAATAACAAGCCTGTTGGGTCCGTGCGGAGCAGATTCTTCACAGAGACAGCTGGGGCTGTACAGATCCACATTGCTGGTGAAGAGGGGTGGGGAGAGGGGGAGACAGCTGGGCTACAGATCCACACCGCTGAGGAGAGAGGAAGGGGAGAGGGAGGGAGGGGAGACAACTGGGGATGTACCACAGATCACACGGGCTGGAGGAGAGAGGGAGGGGAGAGGAGGGAGGGAGACAGCTAAGGCTGCACAGATCACCGGCTGAGGAGAGAGGGGAGGGGGAGAGGAGGAGGGGGGAGACAGTTGGGGCTGTGCTACAGATCCACACCGCTGAGGAGAGAGGGGAGGGGAGGGGGAGACAGGGGGGGAATATAGCTGAGGATGTTACCACAGATCCACACCGCTGAGGAGAGAGGGGGGGAGGGGAAGGAGACAGCTGCTGAATCCACAGCAGGGAGAGGAAGATAGCTGAGGCTATACCTGGTCACCGCTGAGGGAAGAGGGAGAAGACAACTGAGGGCTGTACAGATCTCACACTGCACTGGCAGGGGAGGAGAACAACTGAGCTGCTACAGATCCACGCTGGGGAAAGAGGGAGGGAGAGGAGGAGGAGACAACTGAGCTGCTACAGATCCACACGCTGAGAGAGAGGGAGAAGAGAGGAGAGTGGAGGCTGTCTGATCCACCACTGAGGAGGGGAGAGAAGAGAGAGGAGGAGGAAGTTCTCAGGAGCTGCTCTACAAGATCGCTGTGGTGGCAGAGGAGGAGAGGAAGGGAGACAGCTGAGGGCTGCAGATCCACATGAGGGAGAGAGAGGGGGAGAGGGAGGAGGGGGCAACTGGGCTGCACTACAGATCCCACACGCTGAGGAGAGGGGAAGGAGAGGAGACAGCTGGGCTGTGCTACAGATCCACGCCTGGGGAGAGAGGGTAGGGGGTGGGAGGGAGGGGACAGCTGGGGCTGCACCACAGATCCCACCGCTGGGAAGAGGGGAGGGGGGAGACAGCTGGGGCTGTACTACAATCCACACCGCTGGGGAGGGGAGGAAAGAGGAGGGAGGGGGAGACAGCTGGGGCTGTACTAACAGATCCACACCGCTGGTGAGAGGGGAGGAAGAGGAGGAGGGGGGGGAGACAGCTGGGCTGTACTACAGATCCACACCGCTGGTGAGAGGGGAGGAAGGGGAGGAGGGGGAGACAGCTGGGGGCTGTGCAGCAGATACACCGCTGGTAAGAGGGATTTTACTATGTCTAAGATTCCCTGTTTAATAGTAATGGATGATACCTCTACTTTGTTTGAAACTCAGAGTGGGGATCTACGGAGAATTGCAAGCCCTGTACACACTCCAGTTAGTTTACATATTCCCACCCTCACCCCCCCTTATTTTTTTTGTAACAGCCATCCTTCTTTGCATAGAAGTCTATATCGCTGCCCTTTCAACTAAACCCTAACCCTAAACTTGTACCCCCAGTCCCCTCGGACAGGTCCAGTCTCCCCTGCAATAATACATGAGAACATCCTGCAAGCATTACACACATTCACAAGCATTATACATGCAGAATTCACATAGAAATAGGACACACACACACGCATGTGGGGGGAGGGGGCACACACATCCATGTAGGGGGTAGAGGCACACATGTAGGCAGGGCTGGATTTAGGGGGGACCGGACATTTGTCAGGGCCCCTGAGCTGCCGAGGGGGCCCGCAGCCTGGTTAAAATAAATACATAAATAAAAATTGCTATTTAACAGTTTAAAATCCAATCCACTTGCCCTGTGATCGCACTAGGAGGCGGAGAGAGAGATAGAGAAAATGGAAAAACTTAGCGGTGCGAAGCGAATAAAACAAACAAAAGAAAAGCTAGTGAAAAACATGCTGGAAAACATTGAGACTATCATCACACGGGTTTAAATCCTATAAAATGAAGTGTGACAACAACTAATGAACCTGAACAACTGGTCAGCGAGAGTTTAGCGGGCGCTATGTTCAGATAAACGGACTGAAGAATTAGAAAGTAGAACAGAACATGAGTCGGAGGAGCCCGTCTGCACATCATCAGTGATCAATCAAGATAAACTTCCAATCTGCCTTTCACTTTAACACACAGACTTGAGGAATAACATTGGAGAGATTCAACAGAACGAGTGTGTAACAGGTCTTTAGAAGAGCTAAATCTATGTTAATAATGTGATCACGCCCACTTTTGTGTTTATGGAGGACAAGGACTCCTAGGGTTGGTTCCCACATAAACTCTTTTATCGGGAGAAACCAAGCAATCATATACAAAAATAATCTTTACAAGTTTTTTATTAGTAATAATTATTTTAAAAATCTCAAACACATTGACAATAATGTAAACCAAGGACAATGCCACCTTCAGTTCACAGTCTAACAATTAGTATATATAGGGATGATACAATAAAACAAACTCTAAATCTATCAGTTTCTTGTAGTGAAGTTAATTAAACTAGTTACCACAGATTATATTATTGCAGTTTATATAAAAATACTTGGATCTATCAGTTTCATAAAGTCTCTCCGTTCCAGTCTGCAGCGCGGGAATCTCCTTCAATCAGTCTCCCTCTCACAATATTCTCCCATTTATAAAGGCAGTAGATGATTGGCAGGGCGGGGAGATCAACGGCGAGCTGCTGGCAAAGCAGAGCCCTGGAACGGGAGACGCCAGTTGCTAAGCACAACGGGGGGAGGGGAGGGGCGTGCATTGGGCAGACAGTCCTTCAGCCAATCAGGTTTCCTCGTATAGTTCCATAGAGAAAGAGAAAGTAATTTAGGGGGGTCAGTACAAATACATCAAACCACACTCGAGACAGAGAAATAATAAAGAGCTGAACAAAAAAACACACATTTATAATAAATAAACACACACAATACAATACATTTATCAAATAATAATATGAAAACACAATCCCGTGAATAATAATAATAATAATAATAATAATAATAATAATAATAATAATAATAATAATAATAAGACCCTACTACAATCGCACAGTTTCGTTTTTCAAAGCTGGTAAAGGATTTACTCGTGAGTCAGGGCAGTACTTGTTCTTATTAGTGACTCTATCCTACTTACAGCGCATCGACTCAAACAACATGGGTGTGAAAAAAAAACATACATTTGAACACGTAGTCACGTGATAATTTCATTTCTCGTAAGTACGTGTTACTTTGTCACGCATTTACATGATCATTTTAACACGTAGTTCCGTGATGGTTCTCTATATACGTGATTTTTTTTTTTATTATTTTATTTATTTGTTTATGTATGGCAATGCGCTTCCTTAATATTTGTAATTACAGAACCGCTTCTGAATTAACTGCGCTGAACCGGGCAGTTGTGAAAGGGAGACATTAAAGGTACGTTCACGGAGATGTCATGTGCAGAAATCTGACAGTTCATAGAAGATCATTGGATAAACAGGTCAGATTCTGCTGATCTCCGTGAACACCTAATGAGAATGTTTATTCACTTCAATGCGCAAGCGCAGCTTTTAAAAGGAGGCTGGAAATGCAGTCTCTTTATTCACTTCGGTGCGCGAGCGCAACTTTAAAGAGAGGACGCTGGAAATGCAGTCTTTCTTTATTCACTAGTGCGCGCGCAGCTTTAAAACGAGAGAGCGATGCTGGAAATGCAGTGTTTATTCACTTCAGTGCGCAAGCGCAGCTTTAAAACGAGAGCGACGCTGGGAAGCAGTCTTTCTTTATTCACTTCAGTGCGGAGACGCAGCTGTGAGCAGGGGGGGGGATATATAAAATGGTCCTATAGGTCTAAAGCTGTGTTAATGAATATCACCTATTCTGGGCGGCTGAAGGACTCCACTTCATCTAGAGCCAACGCACCCAAGGCGTGGTGATATTACCTCATGATAACACACACACACCCTGTCCTACAACATGAACAAAACACACATGGGCTGTTTTAATCCAAAATATGCATCCATAATTTGATTATTTATGTAAATAATCTCAGCTAATTGTTACAAATGAATCGTTTCTACATCGGAGTGCTAAGTAGTGTGGTGTTATAGTTTAACATATGAATTATCAGTGTTATTTGAGTATTTAAAATATGGTTATCTTCAAAATTAAAATGTATGTCAGCAACGGTGTGTTAATTAAACGACGCCTAACGGCGCTCGGAACTCACATTTTTAAATCCCTAACGGTCTCTGCTCAGCGGAGTGGAATGTTCAGGAGCGGTTGCCAGCGTCTCCGCCTCCTTTCTGCCCGCCCCCTCTCTCGTGTTAATCAGCTCTAATCGTGTTAAATTGAACACTCAGAAAGTGTCTACACTGTCCCACTCTACACAGTGTTCATTTTACACTTTTTGAAAGATGTTAACTTTTTAACACTTTAGCAAGTTACTGTAACTCTGTAAATAGTTAAAATGAACAGTGGCCAACACTGGTTGTGTTGCATTAACTCTACACTAGTGTAATGTTTTAACAATCGACTCCATCAGTACATTTTTACTTTTTTTCTACACCTTCAGCCCTGTAGGGTGTAAATAAAATCAACTCTCCACTGTAACTTTTACTCTAATAGAGTTCACACCTGGGATGTAACTTGAATTCTCAACCATTCCAGCTATAATACCCTATTGTCCCCCCATTGTGTTTGTGCCTTTAACCTTAGTGTGCCCGCTAAAATAAACACAGCACAGAATCTTGCTGTTATTTCTTTTAATCTCAACATACACCACATTCAACACGCGATACTGTTACCTGACTCACATTTAACAGGTAAACACACACAACTTGTGACAATGTGTTCTCTATCAGTATGATAAAAACAGTCTGATGTACGGCCCGATGGCAAAGCAGCATCTACACACATCAAAACAAAATGCAAGTCATACAATGTGACAGTATGGGACAATCATGCTCTCTCATCATCCGTGTCATACTTAAACTGTCTATCATAAGGTCTATGGTAAACCAGGTCTTCATATCACAGTAATGCATCACTTATTTTTCAATGCTGAATACATTTAAGTAATCATCAAAACACAATGTGGCAACATTCGAGGTCAAAAGAAAAAGCAGTCATCTTTTACAATCACATTAATGATCTTCTTGAATACAGGCATTTCACTTTCTGTACCTGAGCAAACAAACACCAATGTGATACTCGCTTCCATAGTTCTTCACCCAACTAGTTGTGGAAACATCAGAGTATAAACTTAAACATAATTCTCAGTTAAATATCACTACCCTCAAACTGTTGATCATTTCCATTTTAATGGGACCAAACTGAAACGTTGAAAATAAAATTCTCCCAATGAAAAGCCAAATGATGCTGATGTTTCTTTGCTAGAGTCTTAGTGATGTTTTAAATTCTTAACAGACCTTTGAAGAAGTTGTTTCCTTTCAAACTTTGTGTGTGTAGAAGGACGATTCTGCAAACACACCTCGGATAATGTATCATGAAGTATTTGGGAATCAAGTTTCTATCTGGAAACAGGGAACTTAAACAGTTTGTGGTGATCACAAATCAAATGCTTCAAATAATATGTCATACCATTTGTTACAATTGGTGAGAACACAATATTCATGTGTCTGAAAGGAAATTTGAATTCCTTGGTTTCCAAAACTTTAAATCATTTACAAGGGTTTTAATTTTCATCAAATCCATATTTCCTTAAGTCCTCTGAGTGAAAAGAGAGCAACAAGATGAATATTCATCAACACAGAGTTCAATTTGGTGGTAGGTTTCTTAAAATAAAATAAACACAGCCAAGTTTATGTATTCCCTTTTTTTGAGACTTAAGGATTGGCAGTTTTCAAAAATCGTCTTAGTAAAGCTGAATCTGTGAAACATATTCTTGTTGTGAAAACAGACAATGATTTCTGAAGATATGAACCATCATTAATGTCTTTGGAAACTTTCTTGATGTTCTCTTACCTGCTGGAAACTTTTACACACTTCACTGTTCTTATCATTTTGAACTTGACTGTACACCAGGTGTTCCATCTCGGCTATTAATCAAACCGCACTCCAAGAACATGCTCTACAGGCTCAACTATTCCCATTTTCCCAAAATACCTCTGCCGCTGGCTCCTGTTCAAGACTTAGAAAGGATTTTCAAGCTTGATCAAAACAATCCCAACTTTTCACCTAGGTCTTGACCTGAGTCTCTGATGAAATACTTTTAGTACAGCTTCCCTTGTTTGAGCATGGATGTCATTCACAAGTTCTTCCATTAGAACAACCATAGATTGAACAGTACTTTCAGCAACCCCCGATGCCTGTAACCGACTACAACAACAATTGTCCTTAATTGCCTCATCTCAATAGGAACCTGAGTAGTAGGAAATCTGTGTCGACTGACTGAGAACATGAGTTCAACATCACATTGCTCAAAAGTCTCAACATTGTCAATGTAACACAGTCACCATGTACACGACAACCGCGTTTTTAAAGCCAGAATAAGAGCCATAAATGGAGGAACACTCAGGATCTCCGCATTTAAACATAATGTCCTTCCTGATGGAACTTAAAATGTTGACAAAGCAATGCACGCTTCTGTACTTGCTACAAATGAAACAAGTAAACATCTTTAAGCCCAAGGTGTGTCATTCAGTGTCTCTGTTAAGCAGCCTTTCTCAAATCTCCTTGACCCTGGGCTCTCCTTTTTGCATTCTTTACACCAATATTATACACTGTGGTAGATGACAAACACACATTAACACACACACCGCACACACACACATAACCGCTACCACTGGCCTTATACACACACTGCCACTCGATTCTAAGTATTAAACATGTTTAGTGAAAATGTGCTTATAATTGCATGTAATTTGGAAAGATATTCATACCTACAGTAATCATGATTATGAATTCAAGATATCGTGACAACCACGTCATTCTCTGTTTTAAATGTTTTTACCTTCATGTAGCATGACTCTCCTCACGATATTCAAGTCGTTCTTTTTTCTTAGTAAGCAGACACATACCCCAAATGACTCAGAATTGTCATCTGTATTGGTATCGACGCTTTTTTTCCCCTAAATCAGAACATAGCAACGCAAGTCCTGAAAACCGGCAACCCCTCTGGTGAAAACTGCCCTGACATGGGGTCACTGGTGCCAGATGCTTGGTGTCTCACTTGCAGCAACCAGAGAGTGGCATGATATTCAAAACAGAAATCTTGATTTCAGATTTGAGTTGTTTCAACTGACAAACTGCTTTCTATTAAAGGGTTTACAGAAATTCATTAAACTGTTTTTAGACAGTGAATTTGGTGGAATCCATACCAAAATATAAAGCAGTTGCTTTCATACATCAGCAGAGATTCTTGCAGTCCTGATGATTTAGTTGTACTTCCTGCAGTTGATGAATCTGTGTACCTGATGAGTAGCTCTGGGCGAGGCTGGAAGTGCTTGTATTCCCATCAGAGGTGACTGTTTTAATACTACCCAGCACATGTGAACTGCTGTGAGAGCTGTTGGTTTCCAAACCCAGAATTGATTTCATGACTGCAGAGATGAGATTTACTCTATTGCACAGCAATGTCACCCATTCAGTTTTTGAAGAGCTTGATTAGCTATAGTGTGGTGAAAAGCTCAAGTGTATTTTTACTAAACCAGTGGGGGACAAAACAGCAAACACTCTTGCGATGCATTGGGGATCTCTAACGCGATCCATGATCACCGTCAGCTGAGAGCAACAATTACATGGATTTAATATAATAGCGTCCAATAAGTAACAGCAATAATGAAACAAAACAACCACATTTAGGCACATATGCGCCTAATTAAAAAAAAAAGATAAACCGCAATTTCAAAAGTTGAATATCTACAGATCTTTGTTCCTTCCTTTCTTACACAACACTGTGTAGTTCAATACTTTTGCATCAACACAATGAAAATGTAAAATTTTTATTTTTTAGCTGCCTGCTCGCATCAGAAGGCGCTGCTTGCTGTTTATAGCGGCTGAGCTGCCTCTCCGCACACTGCGTGTGTTTTGAAAGCCTGTGTTAAGATATTTTCATGTTTGAACTCCTGGCTCCCTGTTAAAATGAATCTGGCCTGCCATCAGTTCCCCTGCATCCTGATAAAATGCGCAAACAATAGTTTTTTTTTTTTTTTTTTAACACTGTCAACCGAAGCCAGGGGGAATTCTTTTATCCCTGTTGGTTGAACTGTGGTTGATAATTCAGTGAACTGAAGCGGGTATGGGATTTGTAGTTTTTAATGTGTGATTAACAGCGGGCAGGGGCACCAATAAACTTCATTCCTAGAGGCATTACGATTGAGCTTTGAGTTTAGATCCGACTGTGAGGTTCTTTTTTTCTCTTTTGTTTTATACTTTTCAGCTTTAAAATAAATCACGTTTATTGTTTTATTCAGCCTTTAGTGATTTCTAGTCGTAAGCAAGGCTCCTAAATTAAATGTGCGTTCACGAGCATTGTGTTCTGCCTCTCATGTGCAGAAACCCGGACCCATAAAAAAAAACTATAACGAGTAGATCTATCGACGTTGAATCAGATAAGAACGAAATATCTACAAATATCTATTCTTCCAAGTATACCGGTAGATCATTACTATAAGGTTCAGGCTGCACTCGATAGCTCCTGAGCGCGTGCTCGGAACATTTTACATTCCTTAGAGAAAAGAATATTTATCAGATAAGATTGGCCCTCGATCCCTCAAAAATGTCCGCAGGCTCTCTCCTTCCAGCCAGCCAGCCAGTCAATCAGAGTCCCCTCTTGTCACCCAGTCAG
Source organism: Huso huso (assembly GCA_036884735.1). Classification (NCBI taxonomy): domain Eukaryota; kingdom Metazoa; phylum Chordata; class Actinopteri; order Acipenseriformes; family Acipenseridae; genus Huso; species Huso huso. The sequence continues at coordinate 42,525 of JAHFZB010000484.1, forward strand.
CCAATCAGAGCCCTCTTCACCAAACCAACCAATTAGGTTCCGCTTGTCACCATGCCAGCCAATCGGAGCTCCCTCTTGTCAGCCAGCCAATAGACTCCCAATGGGATACAGTCACTCTAATAGCACATGTACTGCCCTGACTCACGAGTAAATCCTTTACCAGCTTTGAAAACGAAACCTGTGCATTGTAGTAGGTCTTATTATTATTATTATTATTATTATTATTATTATTATTATTATTCACGTGATTGTGTTCTCATATTATTTGATAAATAAATGTGTGTGTGTGTGTTGATTTATTTTATAAATGTGTGTTTGTTGTACAGCTCTTTTTATTATTTTCATCTCGAGTGTGGTTTTGATGTATTTGTTTATTGGACCCCCCTAAACTACTCTCTTTCCTCTATGGAACTATCTGACGAAACTCCGATTGTTTCCTGAAGGACTGTCTGCCCAATGCACGCCCCCCCTGTTGTTAGCAACCGCGTTCTGTTCACGGCTCTGCTTGTCAGCGGCTCATTGATCTCCCCGCCTGCCAATCATCTACTGCCTTTATAAATGCGGAGGAATATTGTGAGAGGGAGACCCGGACTTGTGAAGATGATTCCGCGCTGCAGACTGGAGCTGGAACGCGAGACTTTAAGGAACTGATAGATCAAGTATTTTATATAAACTGCAATAATATAATCTGTGGTAACTGGTTTAATTAACTTCACTATAAGAAACTGATAGATTTAGGTTTGTTTAAATGTATCATCCTATATATACTAGAACAATTGTTACAGACTGTGAAGTGAAGGTGGCATTGTCATATGGTTTACATTATTGTTAATGTGCTCGAGATTTTAAAATAAGTATTACTAATAAAAACTTATAAAGATTATTTTTGGTGCTGTGATTGTTTGGTTTCTCCCGGATAAAAAGTTTGTGGAACCAACCACCGAGGTCCTTCTCCTCAATAAACCAAGGTGGCGCAGTCAAATTATTAACATCGATTTTTAGCTTAAGACCTGTTACAAAAAAATGTTGGGAAACAAATATTCACAAATTGTCTTGGGTCCTAGGGAGTTAATATTTGTTTCCTGGGGAACAGATATTCTGTGACACCAGTACAAAACAAAGTCCTGGACTAAAAATCCATCACAAAAAATAAACCCTTCTTTACACAGGAGGGTTTTTCACCCTGTCAGCGTCTGTCTCTGTGTGTATATATCTCTGTGTGTGTCTGTCTCATCTGTGTGTATCTGTGTGTGTGTGTTCATATTGTGTGTCTGTCTGTCTCTCTGTGTGTTAATGATTGGTTTATTATTTTTTTCAGATTTAACAGATTGGCGTCGACTGGATTTTACGTTCAGAGCGGACAGAAAGACAAGGCTGCTCTCCAGTCTCTTCATCGCCAGTTACGGTTTCTACACCAGTCTTGCGCTTATTAAACTGGGACAATGTAAACCTCACACTGAGCCACTGCTTTTGTAATCTGAATTTTACTTTCAAAAGATGATTTTTGCAAATTAAAAAAAAAAAATGAAGACGTTTTAAATAACTTAAATAAAAATTCACACTGTTGGAAAATTGAAGTGTGGAAATTCACAGATTTTTATTTTTCTTAAGGGATTTATAGCTTAACAAAATAATGTCATAGTGATGACCTGCTTTAAAGTTGCATTAGTTCTCAGATGTGTCCAGTTTTGAGAGATGTTCTCGCAGGCCCGGATTTGGACATGATTACTGATTAAAGGAAGTTCTGTTTTGTGCCCGCACTCGGAAGGTTAGTTGGACTCCCGCCCACTCTACCCCCAGTGTCTTCTGGTCATGTTACTATTGACTGCATGCCAGTCAGCAGGGGAGCAGCAGTTGATTGGTTAATGACAGGAAAGAAGTTAGCTAAGGGCGGGACACTTCACCCTCCATGTGAACAAGGAAGTGCAACCCTAACTGAAACCATGGCTTAAACAGAGATTTTTAACTGTGAAATAGCACATATCACACAAACAGAGTCAGTTTAGTAGCTTTAAAAGTCATTTAGCAAACAGAATTACCCAAGGGTAGCACCAGAGGTGTTCAAATGAGAATCATGTTTTGCTGCAACATCTCAAAAGCTGCATGTGAGGCTGGCAATGCATGTGTG